>CM067355.1:1292156-1502156 GCA_034190875.2 Urechis unicinctus
TGTAATAATGTCAATCATGATGTGTCAAATCACATTTGGGGAACGGTATGTAAGCAGCCAAAGTATAACTTAACGGTTACGATGACTGTGATGAGATGCAGAAACTATTCCAATTCATAGATTTAACAAGCTACCATTGCTACGCTTAACAGAGAACTATCTTAATTGATTTTGTTAACGCAATATTTAAAAGAGCACTGCTATCAGATGTTCGTGGGTATACCCGTCCTGAACACACATATACCTATACACAACTCTTAAGTTATTACAGGTTAACGGTGTCACATTATCCACCTGCTGCCAAATATATCATGCACAACCATATATAAATTTGTTTGTGCGAACAGCAGTGCATATCAATACAATACACTTAACAGTGTGTGGGGGTTACCGTTGTTTGAGATAACACTGAGCAGTATACGGGGGGGGGGGGGGGGGTAAAAACATGTTGAATTTGCACATGCGAAGGGGCTATCGTATCGTCCCTTAAGGTGTCTTACATAACCAGTGTCAAGCGGCATGTAGCTGTGGGCTTGATTTGTGTCGCCAATTTTCACTGATGCAACAATTTATAATTGTACAAATAATTATATTTCCTGTAAAATTCATTGAATAAATATAATTGGTGATACCTTTGCAGTTACAAGCCTCCCCGGTCCACCCTGGTTCACAATTGACAGGACACGATCCGTTGCGGTAGAGACAGATGTGCTTATCTTTGCAGTTACACGATACGTCACAGTTAGGTTGATCATTAATGTTGTCAAGGTAACGACCCCTGCTACATACTGCATAGCAACGACATTTCCAACACGTTTATAGAGCTGATTGAATGCCATATAACTGACTTAAACAATATTACTTCGATACATGAGCTTCAGTAATGATAAGTTCTACCTCACAAAGGGATGAATGAAGTATTGAGATGCGCAAGGAATCGCCATATTAACCTACCGGAGTAGATAACAATGGAAAACTGTCCCCCGCAACGCCGTGTGTGGTCGTTGCAGCTGGTAGTACATCTGCTGTCACTGAGCTGCTCTCCATTCACTGTGTGGTCGTGATTGTCTCCACAGTAGCATTGAATACCGGCCTGTGTCATTCACATAGGTTCATTAACATGCATCTACAATCGTTCACCTATGAATAATCTGTTCAGATGTATTTATTTACACACCGAGCACTCAATTATCAGTTCCAGATCAGTCATAGTATAGCCACTACACAATCAGGTTAGCTCAGGCTAGTTTTGAAACTCACACAACATTACGTGCATTACATAATACAATATCACTATCCTGGTCATCGTCGTATTTGACAACGATATTAACTCACTCTGATGCCAGCGTATGTAGCTGTGCGGATTTGACATTGCTGTATGCACGCCTCTATTGACCCGACGTATTGCGCTCGCGCAGATAGCACTGTATTGGCGTGATTGAAACTAAAACATCCCATTCGCTCCCCAGCTGAAATCAGGAACGCAATGTGTCTATCACAGCGTGACTACGACGGAAACATGAGTGGTTTCAATCATCGATGACGAGTTTCCGATAAAGGTTTTTTTACCCACCTTCCGTTGGCCAACCCATCATAAAGAGGATTATCATAAAAACCAGCAGAATCGAGATAGCCATGTTCTTATGCTCAATCTCAACTTGTGGTTACCGGTTGATCTGGATATTTACTTCCTTGTTGCAGTTGGAACCCTAGGTTCTCTATTCGATGTGACTTGCGTTTAAGGCATTTATACAATGAATGTCACCAAGTGTAAAGTAAGTTGAACTAAAGCCTTCTCTTAAAGCGTCTTTTTTTTGGTCGCAGCTGTAATTTGTCAGTGCTCGCTATTCCTTTTAAAGGTGTATTCTTTTGAGATCTTAGGTCGTATTCATCTTAAGCGCTACTCTGTTCTGGAGGATTCATGAATTCTTTATTCATACGAAATAGAGGAATCCTGGAAAAGAGTTACTGTGCCTCAAATCTGTCAAAATATGATATTACATATTTCACAGCCTTATTATAAAGCCTGCGCACCTTGTATAGTTTCCATATTTATTTAGGCACTTGGCATTTTTCTAATTTCTAGTGTCCTGTTGTGATTCGGCGTTATATCTGAAAGGCTGGAGAACTATTGCAATTTCAGTCGTGAAATAACATACAGCATTTTTTTCAATATTCCTTCAGGATTTGGAATTTTGCTGTTTCCTCTTTGTGCGTCGGGTCATTGACTCCTGACCTTACAGGCTCACGTGGAAGAGTGTTTGTCTTAACTGTGTCGCAATTAAATGTTGAAAATTTTGTCCTAGGTTTGGAGTTGAGTCTTCTATATAATAGCCTCTAGGTCAGCTTTAGGTCGAATCATATTTCCTAAACTGTGGCGCACATAAATTCTGACGCATGTGTGTAATATTGTGCTCATATATATATATATATATATATATATATATATATATATAGAGATATAGATATAGAGATAGATAGATATATATATAGAGATATCTAGATAGATAGAGATATCTAGAGATAGAGAGATAGAGAGATATAGAGAGATATATATATCTCTATATATATATAGATATATATATATATATATATCTATATATATCTATCTATATATATATATATATATATATATATATATATATATATATATATATATATTAAACATCCCGGGCCTAGACGCCGCCTAAATAATAAAGGGCGAGCGATGAGGGGTATGAACCAGCTTATTATGATAACTTTCAGGTAAACAATCTTTCTGAATGTGAGCACAGTAAAGCGCCGACTTGAACATTTAGCATCTATTCAATGTTTCGCCTCATCAGAGATGTATTTCTACAGTGAGACGGCATTTTGCTGTATCAATATTTTGCTGAGTTACCCCTCCGCCAGTGAGACACGGCGATGGCCGACTCGTCCTGTATGTAAAGATCTCAGATTGACATGTTTCAGCTGAGGATGCCACTTCGGGTTTGGCATAGGAGATGGTGATTACCCTAAAATCTTAAACGCTTCTACTTTTCATAAGGTTACAATTGTGTGTGTGTGTGTGTGTGTGTGTGTGTGTGTGTGTGTGTGTGTGTGTGTGTGTGTGTGTGTGTGTGTGTGTGTGTGTGTGTGTGTGTGTGTTATATATAGCGGGAATGCGTAGAGGTTGGGTGTTTAACATCGCTCTTACTAAGGGGTGTTAGGGTAGGGAAAGGCACTAAACGGAAACGAATGATGTATTTTATCCGCCACATCATTTCCTTTAAATTGTCTCTTTTAAATCGTTGTCCTCCGCTTTAGTGAGCCTAAAACAATGGATTGTATTATCAACAGCGGAGCCGCAATCTCTCGTGGCCGAGAGGTAAACTGCTTCGCTATTCGACCCATTGGTTGCCGATTTGGTCCCAATCGTGACAATATGACTGGTTTCGGGTGACCTGGACGACCACGTGTCATGCGACTCCTCCATTGAGGTCATTTGGATCACCCAAGAACAACTTGCACTCCGTGATTAGCACCAGAGTGACAATCAGTGACAATCCCATCTCTGACAGGAGATGCACCCGGCCCAGTAGCTCAATAGTACAGTGCTCGACCTTCGTCCGAGTGGCGTGAGTTTCACAGCCTGGTCTGGCCTGGTAGTTAGAGGGAGCTGTCCAAGAACCCCCATCATTCTCATCCATCACTGTCGCGATATCAACGCGTTTGAAAGTGAGGTTACACCCCAAGTTGACGCTCACACACACACACACACACATACACACACACACACACACACACACACACACACACACACACACACACACACACACACACACACACACACACACACACACACATACACATAGATAACACCCTTAACTAAAAAACATTCCCTGTTTTTACAAATGGGTGAGACACCGTGAAAGGAACCGAATAGGAACGGATGATTATAGCTATATGTTTGGCGTGTCAGGCCTTTAAACGTGCCCGCTAAAGACTAGTATCTAAATTTAATACACGGTTCTGTTTTTTGTTTGTTATTTTGTAGCCGGATGTGTTAAGGTTGGATGGATAGTCGAAATAGTATTGAGAAACTGCCCACCTACCAGCTTTATACGATAGCACTACGGCTAACAACGCAATGGCAGATCTCCTTGTTTTATCAGCTGAGGTCAGTTGGATTACCTGAGAACGATGCACAGTGTTGGTGTTTACACCTTAAGAGTAACACTCATTGCCAGTCGATAACGACAGTAAGTTGATTCTCACACATACATGATGCACACAGACATACACAGACACACACACACACACACACACACACACACACACACACACACACACACACACACACACACACACACACACACACACACACACACACACACACACACACACACACACACACACACTACCACTACCACACACAAACATTCACTAAAACACACACTCAAACATTCACAAAACGCAAACACCTGTTTTTACCAATTATTGTGGCACTGTGAACGTCACATAGCCGGAGCAGGTGTATAAAGATATCTTCCTGGCGAATAAGGTCTTTAAATGAGCCAGATAAAGTCGTACGTATACATATAACATCCTTCATCCTTTTGCCGGTTGTGATATTGAATGCCAGATAAATAAAACAAGAATGGGAATAGTTCCACTGCTACCAGCAAAAAGGCCGATCTCCTGGTTACGCATGAAGACATGTTAAGCAGTGATGTAAACAACTTAAGGCATTTGCTGTGGAATAATGAGGGAGACGATTCACTTTGGTTTTACTAAATCCATATCGTTGAGTATAAATCAAAAGCAGTGGATAATGATCCAACCAGTGCAAGCTTAACAATGACCATACCATGATGGAAATACGCCATGCTCTTTCATCCCAACACAAACAAACATAACATGCAGACAAATGTAATAAGGATCAATATTTATCAAACGCTGTTTGTCTATCTTTATGAAAGACTCACATATTCTGATGTCAATAGCACAGAATCAAGTGAGAACCCTGTTAGCAGAGTCCTTAATACATAATGTAAGGACCTTATTAAGTGCACCGTCATTCTGACGCTGTAAAGTGATGTTCTTTTTACATTAGTAAGTAGGTATCACAGTGGCCTTTAAAGAAGGTTGGTTTGATAAAACATGATCGCACTTCAATCAAATAGAGATAAATGGGTAAACATTGCTTAATTTCCATTGCTGTAAATAATCCATTTGAAACCACTATGAAATTCTGCCTTTTAATTTAATTTCAACATTCCTATCGTAAGATCAAAACAACAACTTAATCATATAACATAAAGTTGCCACGGCAAAGGTGCAGTTAATATGTAACAACAAATAAATGTATATCAGCAATTCACTTACACATATGGCTAATTGTATTTTAACGTGATTGTATTGTTATCACTTTCGCTGTGTCAGAACCAATTGCAAGTAATAGTTAAAACATTTTTAATCATTAAACTGCGATCTGTTTGAATATATCTAGCGCCAAAATACATATTACACAAACAAGATTTCGATTTCGTAGTTCTTGATTTGATAACAACAGTGAACCTTTAGAATGCGAGCAAGCCTAGTGTGTGATAAACGTGAATTACCTGCTTCTTCAAGCCGAGCCAGTCAACTTCCGCTTTAATTATTTGTTACTGGATATATAGCTGTTACATTTGAACGATAATCATTGTCGTTCACTAAAGCAGTAATAATGAGAGTGCATCGACTATTATCCTGCCTTTGAAAACTTGGTAGTAATAGAATATTGTAAAACTAACAACGAAGTAGAAAATTATTCTTCTTAAGCTATGTACAAATTCGCATAAATTCAATCCTGTTCTTTTGGAATAAGTCGTCTTTATGCATGTACCTTCATTTGTACGAGTACTCTTATTCAACGTTCTCTTCATCCGAGTCCCCGTTATACGCTCCATAAAGGGAATTCTCCTTTAAATTTGCATGCGTTGTATCTGCTGGTTTTCTCACAACAGCGTACTCTACCTTCTCGTGGTTTCCGTGGATAACAACATCATCATCTGATTTCGAGATATCTTCATCGTCAATATGAACCGGGCCATTGTTAGAAAAATCCACAGTTGAGTAGTTCAACATTGGTGGTGCTGTGGAGGAGGTGGTTGTTGGGCCGCTTTCTGTCTGTTTCATTGAGAGATCAGCCTTTGCTTGAGTGGAAGTGTCTGTCGCTGGTATTGGCTCGGTCTCGTTGTCCCCGCCATATGATTGGCGATCACTTCGGCGTCTTCTGCCAGTAAAATCAACCGAATTCATTTGTGTGGAAATAAATGCAATACATGCTTATTTGCTTTTTGAAAACTATATTATGAATCAAATAGCTTTGCTTCACACAATACATTTAACAACATGCTCTTTGCAAAACCTCAAGCTATTTTACAGAACCTCATTAATTTCGAGATGTTGAGACAAAGAGGCGTATGACTAGGTGTGTGTATGCTTATTGTCAAGCCTTACCTAAAGTAAACAATGAGTGCTGCCACAACAATTAGAGCCAGAGCAGCAAGTGATACACCGACGGCGATACCTGTAATGTTATCAAACGTAATGTATAAGTTATTATTGATAACCTCATGACAGGAAGCATATCATTTATTCTAATGATGGAATAAATACTTTTACCTATTACAGGAGGGTCATGTGCATCGCTTTGGTCTGAATCTGCAATTGAAGTCGGCAGAGACGTTGGCATCATGTAGCCGTAATCAACAGCCGATATATATATATATATATATATATATATATATATATATATATATATATATATATATATATATATATATATATATATATATATATATATATATATGTTTATACATATATGTATATCTATACCTATATATATGCATATACATATGTAAATATATAAATATATATATACATACATATACATTTATGTACTTATACATTGTCGCTATTTATTACATAGATTACATGTTGGCGTTGCAATGCATTCATCTCATATTTTTGTCATGGGTTTAATGCATAATTTGAGCGAGGAGCTTTCGTGATTTACTTGTTCACGTCTAAAATCTTCTTTAATAAAGTATATTTAAATAGCCGAGTGAGCGAGTGTTAATGCCGTCGATATGTCTACCTGTTACCTGAATGTCAATCTCCAGTGGTGTTGCGGCCTCAGTTGTTATTTGGACCACTAAACAGTACACATATGATGTGGTATAGACAGGTTGTTATATGCTGATCCTGTAAAAGAATCAAGGTATAGCTATTCTGTTATTATTGTAACAGGTGTCCAACACGATGTATAAATATATATGTTTATATATGTTCACACACACCATATATATATATATATATATATATATATATATATATATATATATATATATATATATATATGTATATATGTATAAATGTTTTATACATATATGTGTATATATATACCTATATATATACCTATATATATATATATATATATATATATATATATATGTATGCATAAACATATATATATACATATATATATATACACTATATATATACATATATATATGTTATATATGTACACACACATAAATATATACATATATATGTATATATATAAATATATATATATATATATATATAAACATATATATATATGTACATATATATATATATATATATATATATATATATATATATATATATATATATATATATATATATATATATATATGTATGTACAAATACATTTATGTACTTATACATTGTCACAATTTATTACATAGATAACATGGTGGCGTGGCGGGCAATACATACATTTGGGAGAGAATATTTCGTGTTTTACTTGTTTACGTCTAAAAACCGCTTTAATAACTTATTTAATAATATATTTTAATAGCAGAGCGAGCGAGTGCTATTGACGTCAATATGTCTACCTGTTACCCCATTGTCAATCTCCAGTGATGTTGCGGCCTCCGTTGTTAGTTGGACCACTAAACAAGACACATATGATATGGTATAGACAGGTTGTTATATGCTGATCCTGTAAAAGAATCAAGTTACAGATATTCTCTTATTATTGTAACAGATTTCCAACGCGATGAATCGCCGAAGCACTGAATCATATAGTTGTTTTTTCCCTATATATATATATGAAATAACGAAAACACAACGCCTCATGTAATACGACATGTCTGAGAAGAAGAGGGAACATGTTAAGATAGGTGGAAATAATTGTGTAATGATTGTTCCGCCATAGACGGATATAATTGGTGATACCTCTGACATTACAAGCTTCCCCAATCCACCCCGTTTCACAATAGGCAGGACACAATCCGGTGTTGTAGAGACAGATGTGGTTATCCGCACAGTTACACGACGCGCTACAGTTAGGCTCTTCATTAGAACTGTCACGGTAATGACCTCTGCTGCATACTGCGAAGCGTTTAGAGAGCTGGTTGGATGCCATATATTTTACTGTTCCAATATTACAACGATGCATGAGCTTCAGTAACAATAAGTTCAACTTCACAACGGCATGTATCAAGTGTTGAGATGCACAAGGAATCGTAATATAAACCTACCGGAGTAGATAACAATGGAGAACTGGCCCCCACAACGCGGCAAACGGTCATCAAGGCATTGGGTATTACAGCTGATGTCATTGTGTGGCTCTCCATTCACTGTGTGGTCGTGGCTGTCTCCGCAATAGCAATTGTAACCAAACTGCGTCATTAAACATAGGTTCATTAACAAGCATCTTCAATCATTCAACTATCAGCAATCTGCATTGTTGCTCACACACTGATCACTCAATCATCAATCCAGATCAATCATATAGCCTGCATAAAATCAGTTTAATTCTGGCCGAGTTTGAAGGTCACCCAACATTACGAGCGTTACATGATACAATACCACTATCCTGGTCATCGTCATATTTTACAACGATATGAACTCACTCTGACGCCGGCGTATGTAGCCTTGAGTGTTTGACATTGTCGTATGCACGCCGCTATTGATCCGACGTCGCCTGGTGTTTTCACAGATAGCACAGTATTGCCGTGATTGAAAATAAAACATCCGATACGCTCCTGAGCTGAAATCAGAAACACGATATATCTATTACAGCGTGACTAGACGGAAACATGAGCGGTGTGAATTATCGATGACCAGAACGTTTTAGATGAAGGTTTATCTACCCACCTTCTGTTGACCAACGCATCATGAAGTAGATTATTATAAAAACCAGCAGACTCGAGACAGCCATGTTCTGATGCTCACAGCGAAGATACAAGCCAGTATGACTTTTAAACTAAAAATTGCCGAGTGATCTGGAAATATACTTCCTTGTAGCAAATAAATTTCATCCTGGTCTCTACTCGATTTGACTTGTGTTGACGGGATGCATACAATGTCGGTCATCTGTGATACTGGCCATAGCAAGAGAGTAAGGGATATCCTAAGATCTCTGTTAATGACGTTCGTGTTAGTATTTATAGATATTTCGTCCATTAACATACAGTCAATTACCATCGTTATTTTCTGTCACAAATCTTACTTAAACTTGATGTTTAGCAAGCATAAGTTGAGCTAAAACCCTCTGTTAAAGCTTCCTTTTTTGTCGTAGTCGTATGTTTTTGCAATACTCGATCCTCCTCTTAAAGGTTCATTCTTATAAGATCTTAGCACATGTTCATCTTAAAGCGCTACTCTGCTTTTGGTGAATTCTTTGCTCATATGTAATAAAAGAGTTCTTAGAAAACGATAGGGGGATGGTGTCGAAATTGCTTTCCAAGAGATTGGTCTCTGGTCCGATGCATCTCTTGCTTCCCATATATAGTAGTCCATAAGGCTCGACCCATGTTTTTTGGGGGGGTAAGGGGGGGGGGGGGGGGGTCGCCACTATCGCAAGCTAACAGGGAAATCCCCAGGACAATCCCCAACAACCACCAAGACAGCGGCCATGCATACTTGGAACGGGATACATACTTGGATACACTCTAGAAGTCTAGAAGGCTCGACCCACTTCTTTTTTTTGGGGGGGGGGGTGGGGTTCGCCACTACTGCCAGTCAACAGGGAAATCCCCAAGAGAATCCCCAACTACCACCAAGCGACATAGATAGGTTTGTACACAGAGCCGCAAGATACAGTCTGGTACACATAGGCAGAGTTACCATAGGGCTCGGCCCGCTTAATGGGGGTTGTCGCAGGGTCCACAAATGTACAAAAGCGCAAATTTCTGCTACGGCTACCCTGTTTTCGGCTACTTTTTTTTGCCCATTCGAACAAACAAGCCTCCCAGCATGCTTTCTTTCTAGCCTCCATCCCAATGGTCGTCTGCCCAGAGCGATCTATTTGCCTGCCCTATAACCTATAGTATATAGGAACAAAAGGAACGGCCCACTGGTCTGCACCAAGCAATCCACTGGTCTGCACCAAGCAATTCACTGCCCTATAGCCAACAAAGCCTGGTCTGCCCTATCCATTGGTCTACACCAAGCTAGGGCAGTGGATTGGTTGGTGCAGACCAGTGGATTGCTTTCTTAAATTCAAACGTTTCTCGATTGCGTTAGTCATTGGTAAAATTAAATACGGTCTATCGAGATGCAATTATTGATTAAATAATCTGGGCAAATAGCATAGCAAAAGCTTGCACCGCCAATTAGCCACTCACCGTTGCAAGCCCAGCGTTGCGTCCGACAGCTACCTTCACTTAGGAACGACCAGCCTCGCTATTGAGAATGGCTATTAGCGCCACTAGAGTAAGGCTAATTTCCGCTAGTACCTGGCTTTCCGTTTAAAATCTATTTAACGCTTGCTATTGCTACGCGGCGCGCTTCTCGATTTGGTGTCGTTCCAACAATCCATTGCACCGTGATGACTCATCGTATATGGTTTTGCCCTTTTTGTTATGTTTGTGGTCACGCTAGTAGGATGTGGTAGACTCAGAGTGAGAGAGACTTTGTGTGAGGAGACAGACAGCAATGTAGACATAGGTTGTCGGTGGCGGTGGTTAAAGGCAGTCTGCTCTCAGAGGTTTTCAATTTTTTCGTGAACCGTTACTTTCATGCTGTCATATTGGATTCATATTACACAGTCTTTCTGCGCTGCTTGTGGCTTGTGCGAAGTGAAAGACACCGAGCCAGAGCATAAGAAATGAGTAACGAATTTTATTCTTGACGAATCTTGTCTTTAAATGGATCCGTTAACTTTGTGCACTTATGTGCTCGCCCAAGCATTTCACCTGGTCTTTGATATACACAAGGAAATTTGTAGTTTTGCCAAATGTATTGTTAGACCAGAGAGTTCGTAATGACGAATGGTAAACTACCCACCGATCAGCGGAATGCAGTGATACGGTTATCTATGTTACACTTGTGTGTATAGCTAAGAAGAATATTACCTTCTGACAGATTTACCGACATTCCTTGGGCTGAACAGTAGCCCGCAATGACCCTATACTAATACACGCCTTGAACCAAGCCTTATCCCTGCCATGATCCCACCTTCATACCGCTGGCCCCGTTCTACCATATTACACCCCCACCCCCACTTTATTCCCCCGTGATTACACCGTACATATCCATCGTGACCACATCCTTATTTCAACTTTGACCCCACACTTGCCCAACAGACCAACGTCATGTCATATAACCTACCGGAGTAGATAACAATGGAACCAACGCCCCCACATTTACGTGCATGATCCTTGTATTGGGTTGTACAGTTGTTGTCATTAAGCCTGGGTCCGTTCACTGTGAGGTCGTGGTTGTCTCCACGATACCATTGGAAACCGTTCTTTGTAATTCACATAGCTTCATTAACATGCATCTTCAATCATTCATCAATCAGTAATCTGTATAGCTGTATTTACTCACACAACGAGCATTCAATCATCATTACCGATCAATCTTATAGCCACTGAACAATCAGGTAAGTTCTTGCCTGGATAGTGTTGAAACTCATGCAACATTACGAGCATTACATAATATAACACCCTATGCTGGTAATCGTCAAATTTGACGATGATGCTAACTCACTCTGACTCCAGCATTTGTAGCTGTGCGGGTTTTACATTGCTGTATGCACTCATCTATTGACCCGGCGTCTTTTGAGTTCAGAGATAACACAGTATTACGTGATTGAAGATAAAACACCTGAGCTGAAATCAGGAACGCAATGTATCTATCACGGCGTAACGGCGTAGCAGAAGTGGTTTTAATTATCGATGGCGAGAACGTCTTGTATGAAGGTCCATCTACCCACCTTATGTCGGCCAACGCATCACAAAGTGGCTTAATATAAGAATCGAGGCAGCCATGTTCTGATGCTTTCATCGAAGTAACAAGTCAGTATGACCTCTCAACTTTAAGTTACTGATTGATCTGGACATATACTTCCCTGTGACAAATAAAACCCATCCTGGTCTCTACTCGATGTAACTTGAGTTCCAGGCATGTATACAATGTCGGTCATCCGTGATGGCGGCTTAAAGCAAGAAAGTAAAGGATATCCTTTGATGAATGTTTATGACCTTCTTGTAAGGGTGTAATAATGTGGTTAAAATCAGCGCTATTTTCTTTTCAATTCATCTCTATGCAAAGTTGATATCATCAATTCATGATATAACAACTTTCCTGGTGCGTATATGTTGAGACACAGAGCGTGTTAAAAAACCCACAAAACCAACCCGGAGACAGACGCCGCCTAAATAAGCAGAGTGAGCTTTGAGGGATATAAACCAGCTTTTTGTGATAACTTTCAGGTAAACAATCATTCTGAATTTGAGCATCTATTCAATGTTTCGCCTTTTCACAGATGTATTCTACAAAGAAAAAGGTATTTTGCTGTATAAAATTTTTGCTGAGTTACCCCTCCGCCAGTCAGACACGACGATGCTGCTGTAAAGTTATGTTCTTTTTTCATTAGTAAGTCGGTATGACTGTGGCCTTTAAAGAAGGTTGGCTTGATAAAACATGTTCTTACTTCAGTCAAATAGTGATAAATTTGGGTAAACATTGCTTAATTTCCAACGTTGTAAATAATCCATTTGAAACAACTATGACATTCTGCATTGTAATTTTATTTCAACATTCCTCCCGTAAGATCAAAACAACAACTTAATCGTATAACATAAAGTTGCCATGGCAAAATCGCAGTAGATATGTCACAACAAATAAATGCAAATGTAAATCATCAATTCACTTACACCTCTGGCTAAACTGCGATCTGTTTGAATACATACAGCGCCACAATATGTATGTAACAAACAAGATATTAATTTTGTTGTTCTTGATTTGATCAATCAACTGTAATATGCTGCAGTGAACAAGCCAAGCCTATCAAATTTCGCTTCATTTGTTATTTGTTGCTGGATATTTAGCTGTAACATTTAAACTATAATCACTGTGGTCCACAGAAGCAGTAATAATGAAAATGTATCCTGCCTTTGAAAACTTAGAAGTGAATATTTATCCACTACAACAAGTTATCTCTACAGGAGGCCGTCGTTCACCTTTCTGTGTGCAAACCTGTTTCTAACACACTTTCATTGACAGTCCCAATTATTTAGCAATTCACCTGGATGTGGCCTCACCACCAGTCATAAGTTGTGCAGCCAGGTGTCGCGAACTCTTAGTGCTTCGACTAAGAACGGCAAGTCCGTCAGATTGTTTTATAAGCTTACAGCTTTACTCTTTATGTATGCCCACAACATATTAAGCTACCTAGTTGCTTCATCAAACTAAATGTATGACGCATCGACAAAAAATATGGTGATCTAAACCAAACTTTCACTTCCTGAACTTCGCCACGAATGGCTATACCATCACATTCAGTAATACACCATGACTCGAATCACCGCTCTAAGTTTGTTGCATTAAACCACAGGGCTAGTATTCACCAACCACGCCAAGCTTATGTCACGAGTCAACGCTGAGTCGCCTGGACTTAGTCAGGACGCGCGTGCAACATTTTGGCTGTCAGCTAGAATCAAGAGCGGGGTTAGTTAACATATGATGGTCGTGGTTGTCGAATAAAACTTAACAGTTTGGATAAGGAGATTAACATCAGCCTGTTTTTGCATGGATGGATATAAACGACTGCTCCTGGTCCACGCAAGGAGAATTCGAGTTTGACTTTGCTATTAGAAATGCATATGATATTGCGCTCTCAAAATGAATGACATTATTATTATTATTATTAGTTGTTTAGCTAAGCGATGGACGATAATAAATGACAAACAAGCTAATTCTACAATATCATAAAAGATAAGTTAATTAATTTACAAAAATAATTATATTCATTAACGTTTTAGATTATCTCTGATTGTTGTATTAAAAATCGATATTCAGATCGCTATATCGAGATTATGAGTAGTCTAGCTCTGCATTCGGAGTCTTATTCATATTCTACCTATCTACTGTAGCTCAAAAGACCAACAGTGAATCATGTACTTTCTTGTTGGTCTAACAGGAGAACCTACGTTTTATCAGGAGATTGACAAACATGCTTAACTTAACCCCACTTATCCCGTTAAAAATACGCACTGAGAAGAATTTAAAACCACCAAAGTTTAACGGATGTGGGTTTTATAACCAATCTTCAGGCGAATGATTGATATTCAATTAATTTCTAACATTTCGGCGGAATTCCCTACGAATTCTGGTGGGACGAAAATTTCTCTGGCTTCCCTGCAACTTCCGTTGCCAACAACCCCAATCGTGCATTATGTGACGTGGTGCCAGGGCTCGACTTGTAATGAAAAAGAACCCTAATTGCGTTTTTACCCTTTTATAAACTGAATACTTGATAATTTCCAAAAGTTAGTTTAAATTTTAAGCATAACATCACTTAAGAGTACATTGTAAGTGATTTACATGATATAGGTAGGGATTGATCCTTCAGAAAGTAATATTTTAGATATTTCGGGGCACCAAGTTTCAAAATACTTAAGGTGGCAGGTGAGGCATAATGATAATAACTAATACTTTAGCCTCTGAAGGTCATGTTTTCAATAGTTTGGTGTAAAGGAAACATACTGGTCCTTAATAATGCCAAGTTTCAGACATATAAGTCAGGTAAGCAAGACTGTCGTTTGCGAATATCAATTCTTAATCGTCCATAAAAAATATAACAGTTCTTCACTATAAATATGCTCAAAGTTTACATAGATGTACACATTAGTTGTGAGAAGCCAAATATTAATGCTCCAAAACTAAACAACAGACTGGCAATTGGTGAACCAAGAGGTTAGTGTGATGCTAGCAGTTATAGGGTGTAACAAGCCTTCTTTTTCACAAACAGAAGAAAGGTGCACAAAAAACAGAAAAACGTCTGTAAACAAATATCACAAATTTGTATTTTTAATATCCATGTTGATAACATTGACATTGGATAATAGTACGTCGTGTCTTGTTGCGCACAATTTTACTGTGTAGCTCCAAATTGGTTCTATAATTGAAATTTCTGATTTAGACTATACATGAATCCCAATCACATACCACAAACATTGTTCAATGTATTTAATCAGTAGCTCCATGAAATCATATTCATGATACTACACAAGCCAACTGTTTGGAAGTGCTCGATAGAGGAAAGTGGAAGTTTTTGGGGCAGGTGTCCACTCTTCTGGTCTTTTGTGTGATAGCTAAGTAATGGAGGGTCATGGAACAAAACTGGATACCTTTTCTATGGTATCAATTTTGCAAAGATTGACTGACTTCTACAAAATTATTGATCACCCTACTCTTAGGTTCCCAGCGATCAGTTTTCTCAAGAATATTATGTAACCGTTATTTAAATAATGTGTATCCAATCATCAACCCAATTCAAAATGCAATATTATTGTTGTTATGTTGGTTATCTAACGATGAATGTTGGTCACTTCTCGTGCCGCTTTTGGATGACTGCAGGTTGGCCGACACGCATCTTAAATATATCCCAACCCGCGCATGTTGCACAATCTCGCAATATTGGATGTTATTTAGAAAAGGTAATCGCCTCCTAGAGTTCAGGCGATTATGCATATGTAAAAGGAACTGCTGTGGGGCGAGTACAGTGGGCCCAGTTTGTAGGTACCATTCCTATTGAATCTCAAGGCTTGTGTATCCATTGCACTATGTATCGAACTCTGGCAAATGTTCAAAACATGATAAGACACGTGATCTAGCTCACAGCAAATTGAATACCATTGCTGATATTGTATCAACAGCCATTGAAGATGGTAATATCTCGAATCATGAGTCTAAACTCGTCTTAGCTGAGGGCACAAAATATACCCAAATGTAGGGGGAAATTAAGGCTTAATCCTTAAAATCATACCAGATTGTTTCAATTGATAAAAAAGCGCATTGAACCACCATGGGAAAGATGAAGCATTATAAAACATCAGAAAAAATTTTGAAGTCTGATATATATTATCTGAGGGACGAAAAAATAGATCGGACTAAGAGATTTTGTCAGTGATTTTGAAACTATGAACGATGAACTTTTGGAACGAGTGAAACGCCTAGAGGAGAATGTCAGCGGGTGTAAGATGCAGGCCACGGGCTTGTGAAATTCTGGTTACATGCTACTCAGATATATGGGCTACACATCAAGAAGGTGTCACTCTACCCATTTGCTCAAAGCGGCGGAAAGCCGTGACCGGAGTACAAAACTTGGCCTATGGTCACGTTGGTTTGCCAGCACACTAACGCGTCTGGCCGGTTGGGGTCAAGCCTGATCCACCTTTCTGAAGTTCACCCTAAAAAACAATAAAAGTGAGCAGGGAGCCAAAATCGAATTACTTTATAGGCAATAATTAGTAGTGTAGTATAGATGAGTGGAGGTGCGCCAGAACCGCAAAATTGTATGTATGTACGTATGTACGTATGTACGTATGTATGTATGTATGTATGTATGTATGTATGTATGTATGTATGTATGTATGTATGTATGTATGTATGTATGTATGTATGTATGTATGTATGTATGTATGTATGTATGTATGTATGTATGTATGTATGTATGTATGTATGTATGTATGTATGTATGTATGTATGTATGTATGCATGCATGCATGCATGCATGCATGCATGCATGCATGTATGTATGTATGTATGTATGTATGTATGTATGTATGTATGTATGTATGTATGTATGTATGTATGTATGTATGTATGTATGTATATATGTATGTATGTATGTATGTATGTATGCATGTATGCATGTATGTATGTATGTATGTATATATGTATGTATTTATGTTTGTATGTTTGTATGTACGTATGTATGTATGTATGTATGTATGTATGTATGTATGTATGTATGTATGTATGTATGTATGTATGTATGTATGTATGTATGTATGTATGTATATATGTATGTATGCATGCAGGTTTGTGTGTATTTATGTATGTATTTTGTTTGTATGTATGTGTCTATGTTACATAAACAGAAGCGGTTCCTTTTTCCTAGTTTGCTTATTTACTTAACATGGCTGATACAATAGTGCTAGTGGCAGATTCGACTTTCAATAATAGCAAACTATTCGAAAAAAAAAATCCGTTGTACTTAAGAAAAAAAAAACAATCAAAAGCATTCGATTACACCTAAATATCGACCCATGATTCACATAAAGATGTTTTGGTCAGTAAAATTTAAATGATTAATTCGCATGTACATATTTATGGAGAAGTTTTTGTTCATCGAAATAAAAATATCTTGCGCATAAATAGCATATTAATGTAGTTTTATGATAGCTTTGTTAGCAACGCACTAGAATCCTGCACGCAGAACATTTGATCATTAACGAAGTTATGGTTCATAAACGGTGTATTTTGATTTATAGCAATGCATCAACTCATTACCAATCCTTCATTAACGTCAGCTGTGTAAACATAGGTTGCATCGGTTTGATAATCATCTTCCGATTTCACTGCTGGTGCCTTGATTCGTTGTTGTAAGATTTTATTCTGGATACAATGGAATATGAAGCCACAATTAATGACAGCAGCAACACCAAAAGATAACGGCAAAAAGTATAGTCAGATATTCCTTAGAGACAAACTGACTGCTGGTATCTGTAAAGAAAAAAGACACACCAAGGACAGTGTCTGCATAGCGTCAGATACTGATATCAAATTCTCTCTGTTGGGCAAGAAATATGATTAATATGCCATAGCTATGATACATGCTTACAATTTGTTAGTTCTGATTTTGTACCGAAACGATTCTAATGTATAGCATTATTCAGTAAAATGTCAATCGCTGTATCGTGGTCGACGTGGCGGGATTAATGACGTCATTTGACATCCAAATGCCATCGTGCAAGAGTCGGTATAGAACCTGGTGTGAGATAATGTTGTCACAACCTGATGATGCTGGCTGACAAGTAAACACACAGAATCATAACTAGAGAGTCACACTGTATATGTCAACTTTTGTTAGGTGTAAAGAACATTGGCGTGTTGGTGAATACGACAGAAGATCAGGTGACCAATGTTACTACTAAAATCGATAAAAAATCTGACATGTGTTTCATCATACACTTGCCTGCCGCTTAACGTCTATGGTGAACGGCCGAGATATTATATTAAGCGTGATGCTCAATATATTGAGCGGATTTAATGACTTTCAATGATCGATCAAACTCAATATACGGATGTTCAATTGGCTTTCCGCTGCCCGCATATATCCTTGAATTGAATCAATTGGAACTACGAAATAGCAAATACCAATACGTGGCGTCATCGCCATCATTTCATCTGATGACGGACATTGGACAATAGCGCTTATCGGCTGAAACATCGCCGAGCAGGTACGCGTAACCCGTCAGGCGTGTAGTCAAAAAGTAGGACATTTTTCTGCTTCGATGAAAAGCAACAATGGCGGCGAGTCAACCTATGTTTAGTGTACATTTAAACGAGAATGACGTACCGGGGGCTAAATTTAGATCAATTAATGTGAATGGACATTCTATGCTTGAGTTAAAAAGGTGATTAGAGTGCAGAGGGCTTTCGACAATCGGCAATAAATAGCAGCTGATTGAAAAGTACGCAAATAGTTAACCTGACACCATAAGTTTTTATTTCGACTGAAATATAAACACAAAAGAATTGTAAAACTGTTGTTTTATAGCTCAGATTAAATAAGAAATAAATTTTCCGTAGTTCATTAATTGATTGTTTAAATAGTAAATTATCGGTCAAAACATTGGAGGGACACATCGAGAAAGATGTGTACTGTTCACGTATTTTATTTCCATGTGTGATTGACTTGCTGTCACCATTTAAAATTATAAAACTGCACAAGAGCTCTAAAGCATACTAAAATTGATGGCAAATTATGCAAAGGCCATGATTATGGTCATGCAAACTAATATTGTTAAAATTCCATCTTATTCAAGGTGTACCACATGCATCAATTCCAAGCAGGATGGGGGCAAATGGTACGCCAAGAAAGCACAGCAAGTTGTGACTCAGGCCCATACCAGGAACACGGAACTTACTACAGACATCCCAGTTCAAAACAGGGACTGTTCCATCAGCTAAATAGGAATCTGTTGGGTGAGGACAGAATTAAAACACCAGCAATCTTATATGGACAGAAACATGAGGACCAGGCATTTCACAGCTATTGTGTAAGAGATGGTTAACACAAATCAAAGTCTGAATTTTGGATTAACCCGAAATACCCCAGATTAGTTTGTAGCCCTGATGGACTGATCAAGGACAAGAATGGGGTTCTGATTGGTGTCCTTGAAATAAAATGTCCGTATGTTCTGGTGAAATGTTTACCAGTTGAAATTGACACACTGGATTTGTGATGAAAGTAACTGTTCAAGCTCTAGACGTTGATGACTTCCGAGACACACAAATAGTCTCTTTCTCTTTGTAACGCGAGTCACTTTTGCACAATCCATAGCAACAGTGTCGGGTTGCACCACTTTTTTTCGGAACATTTTCTTTGTTGTCCGCCTCCATTTTGCTGCGATTTGTACTACTCGATTTTGTCCTACTCTTGACGCGCATGCGTAAAACGCGCACTTCCCATTTCTATTTATAGTAGATTTACAGATTATCGATAAGCGCTATTGAATATTGGGGCTCCCTTCGATGCAGCAGTAGTGAAAATGCGCTCCAAGTGTTTGCATGTATATCTTAAATTATCTTGTGGAATCACGTTCTGCTCTGTCAGTCTTGCATCAGTTCTGCCGATCATGTTTCGACAAAGAGAGACATCATTTTGATTTGGTTTAAGCATATTGGAATATAATACACGTAATATGTAATGGGCGGCATATTCTGTTTGATCTGGTACAGCCTTGACACATATATATTCTATTGATTAGATTATGCTAATACATGGAGTCTTTTAATCGAACATTACATTATGTATTACTCCCCAGACAACAGAAATACTATCGAGCGTAAAACGGTCAACAACCAGCTCCGCAGGGTTTGTACTGAATTGAACTCAATATCTTTAACAACTCGTTCAGAGAAACTATATAAATAGCAACAGTAGCACGGTTTGTTGAAATTACACTGGGGACATAGACTTATAGTGAAACCACGCTGGTGAAAACACTTAAGTGTCACCAGAATAGAGGATGAGTCACATGGACGGGGGCCGCGTAAACGATCTCGCCTTCAATGGGTGTCACGATTCGCATGGGCTTTAAGTACACGGGCAGCGTTTACAGAAATGTGTAGTTGTGTTTGATTTGTGTCTCTTGATCTTTTAGGTATAATGGTTATGCATTTGTTGTAACAGCATAGGAAACTTTACCTGAAACAAGAATGTGCATGATCCCCAATTTATTACAAAGTAATTTTGTACACTAAAGACGTGATTTTTTGAACGCAAACACGACTTGGTATTTGCAATTCTGTCTGTATGCTCATAACATCGCTTGTGGCGCAAATACTAGGCACGCAAAATCACAGCAGGATGAATACTCAGTCATTACTTATAAACAACTTGTGAGTAAGATTCAAGGTGTGATATGTATGTGTCCAAAATGCATTGTTTATATGGTAATTATATGTAAGCTCTCGAACGCATATGTTACAGTTTGTATGGGTGCTCATGAGTTCAGCGATATCGAATAAATCATTTTAAACCATTGCTTAAATAAATGTATCAACCTAAACCGTATTTATTCAATTCAGAAAATGTAAAAGTAAGTTTTCTGGCATTCCGGCATATATAACATATCGACTGAAGGTTGGACAACCCACCTAGTGTTCAGCAGAACCCACTTTGTAATATTTAAAGCAAAGACCTACGTCTGTATGACTCATATCACTTGTTGACTTTAAAGTTAGTATGAACTTCCTTGTTAATGCTGAAGCACCTTATTACATTTCTACAGTGCAGGGCCAAAGCACGCATAAAATGGAATTCATTAGTCAGACAGGAAGGTGATTTTATGCTTATAGCTATTTAAAATGTCATATTTATGCATACACATTGATATATGACCTGTGTTGAGATAGCGGGAACGAGAAGAAGGCTTATCTATGATATTAGAGTTCCATATCAAAATGCTCGTTAGTTAGATATTTAAAGGTTAATCACACCAGTCTATATTTACTTATTCCTTTGTGAGTCAATACATCAGCCTCATCCACGTGTGGGTCCAGCCATACCGAGTTCTTCATATGTAGCCGGGTTTGTCTGCCTAGAACCGAGATGCTCGTAGTTTGAAGGTTCAGTTTGGACGCCACCCATGTTTTCATATTGGGTATCATTACTGCTTCCATCGGAGCTATTGTGAGTGGCACGAATGTTAGCCGACAATTGTTTGTCGGGGATTCCGGCAGCTCGTAGCCTGAGCACACAATGCGTTGGGCATGAATCAAATCAACGTCGACGTTCATGTAATATCTTGAGTATCGTTAATGTCAGAATTCATACATGAAATACACCAATCAAGAGTATGGATTATTGCAGTAGATTCACTACCACGACATCGCCATATATGATTACCTGTAAGCAAGGTAAATGTTGACGATGATGCTGATAACTAGGCCAATAGATGTCACACATAGGGCGGTTAGTAAGTCTGAAACCTCAGAATAATATGCTCTCTAAATACTCCTATATGTTAAATTTGAGTCCATCGATTACTGGAATTGGCGACCATTCAACTCAAATTCAAACTGTTCAGCTTGGCTAAATACATTGCATCGATGGTTAATGTAATGGGTGGATAAGATGATCGTCTCAATGACCGAAATATCGCATTTAATATTTTATATGCATACATAACAAACTATTGAGCGAGAGCAAAACGTTATTGGATGGGAAGAACCAGGTTCTACAATAGTCGACAAGAATAATAACAGGCTACTCTTACCGGGACATCCATCACATGGTGTCACTGATAAAGCTGGATTCGCCGTCTAGTGTTCTGAAGTCAAATAAACTAGCAGATACACGCGAAAAATCTATCCACACATGTATCAAGAGATAAATGTGATTACATACATTATGCCAAAGTTACATATATAGTAGGAGTGGATATCTATCTATGTTTATCGGTCAGCTGAGCCCATTCAGTGCATACTCCAAGGTAACCTGAGTTATGCTGTATTATATACTATATATGGATTAGGTGTTGAATATATTTTTTACCTGATACTCCATATCCAGTAGACATGGTCACCATATCTGAAAATAACCAAGGCAAGGTACCATTCATAATTGCATAAATTCTAGCCGTTCTGCTCAGTTAACAGATTTAGTGTCTGGTAAGTAATTGTGATTTCTGTTCAGACGCCATACCGAATGATGTATATAATGTGTTGTATGATTAAATCTATCATGCCACAGCTACGTTTAAGTCTGTAGCTGCGTCCATCATTAGACTTGTTACATCCGAACCACCCATGCGTTAATCAATAGTACATCTTTGTAGTTAAGACGATTAATATATGTGTACCTGAAACTTCATATGTAGCATACTGTGTCACAATATCTGAAATTAAAAGAGCCGAAGCATAACTACATTTCAATTGGTCATTTTTCAGATACAAAGCCTGACTGGCAATTATGATTTGCTGGTTGGCAATTATTGTTTACATTTTACATGTATCTCATTGAACATGTATTCAATGATGAAAACTCCTATTTCTATTTATCCTTTGATCGTGCAGCCTGTTTGATTTTGGCAAGATAAGTTGCATGTAACTCACCAGAAACTCCATCACTCGAGGCAAGATCTTCATCCTCTGTCTGAATTGTCGTAGGTTGGTTTACTGCACGTGCGATAGCAACAACGCATTTATATAATATATATTATTCGGCTGAGAATCGACGATACCTGAGATGTATTCCCGTTAAATACATCAGACTTAACCTTACTCGCTGCCTCTGAACACATTTTATTCAATGACTATCCCTCTCTATAAAAATGCATTTTATACCTCTCAAGCTACAAGCTTCCCCGGTCCACCCTGGTTCACAATTGACAGGACACGATCCGTTGCGGTAAAGACAGATGTGGTTATCTTTGCAGTTACACGATGCGTCACAGTTAGGTTGAGCATTTATGTTGTCAAGGTAACGACTCCTGTTACATACTGCATAACAACGACATTTTCAACACGTTTATAGAGCTGGTTGAATGCCATATAACTGACTTAACCAACATAACTTCGATAAATGAGCATCAGTAATGATAAGTTCTACTTCACAAAGGGATGAATCAAGTATTGAGATGGGCCAGGAATCGCCATATTAACCTACCTGAGTAGATAACAATGGAATTCTGGCCCCCACAACGGAGCATGTGGTCGTTGCATGAGGTAGTACAGCTGCTGTTAGTGAGCTGTTCTCCATTCAATGTGTGGTCGTGGTTGTCTCCACAATAGCATTGTTGACCGGCCTGTGTCATTCACATTGGTTCATTAACATGCATCTTCAATCATTCACCTATCAGCAATCTGCATAGTTGCTCACACACCGAGCAATCAATCATCAATCTAGATCAATCTTATATCCTGTATACAATCAGTTTAATTCTGGCCGAGATAGGTTTGAAGCTAACCCAACATTACGAGCATTACATAATATGATACCACTATCCTGGTCATCATCATATTTGACAACGATATTAACTCACTCTGACGCCGGCGTATGTAGCATTGCGGGTTTGACATTGATGTATGCACGCCTCTATTGACCCGATTTGGCCTTGTATTAGCGCAGATAGCACAGTATTGCCGTGATTGAAGCTAAAACATCCGATACGCTGCTGAGCTGAAATCAGGAATGCGATATATCTATCACAGCGTGACTACGACGGAAACATGAATGGTGTTAATTAGCGATGACGAGAACATTTCAGATGAAGGTTTATCTACGCACCTTCTGTTGGCCAACGCATCACGACGTAGATATTTATAAAAACCATCAGACTCGAGACAGCCATGTTCTAATGCTCACAGCGAAGATACAAGCCAGTATGACTTTTAAACTTAAAATTACCGAGTGATCTGAGAATATACTTCCTTGTAGCAAATAAATACTATCCTGGTCTCTACTCGATGTGACATGGGTTCACGAAATGTCGATTATCCGTGATGGCGGTCATAGAAAGAGAGTAAGGGATATATTTAAATCTATGTTAATGACGTTCGTGTTAGTATGTGTATAGATATGTGGTCCATCAATATACAGTCAATTACCATCGTCTCAAATCTTACTTAAACTTGATGTTTAGCAAGCATAAGTTGAACTAACACCCTCTGTTAAAGCTTCCTTTTTGTCGCAGTCGTATATTTTTGCAGCGATCGCTCCTCCTCTTAAAGGTTCATTCTATTAAGATCTTAGCACGTGTTCATCTTAAAGCGCTACTCTGCTTTTGGGTGACTTCGTGAATTCTTTGTTAATATGTAATAAAAGAGTCCTATGAAAACGGTAGGGGATTGGTGTCGAAATTGCTTTCCAAGAGATTGGTGTCCGGTCCGATGCATCGCTTGCTTCCCATATATAGTCGTCCAGACGGCTCGACCCACATTTTTTGCAGAGGAGGGGGGGTGTCGCCATTACCACCAGTTAACGGGAAAATCCCCAGGGAAATCCCCAGCTACCACCAAGAGACATAGATAGGTTTTTACACAGAGCCAACAGGGATATCCCCAGCGGAATTCCCAACACCACCAAGCGACATAGGTTTGTGCACAGAGATACTTTTTTCCAGAGCCGCAGGACACAGTCTTGTACACATACTCAGTCGGTGGTAAAAACAAATACGGCCTGTCGAGATGAAATTATTGATTACATGAGCTGGGCAAATATCACAGCAAAAGCGTCCGATACCTTAACTTAGGAACGACTAGCCTCGCTATGGAGAATGGCTGTTAGCGCCACTAGAGTAAGGCTAATTTTAGGTAGTAGGTGGATTTCCGCTTAAAATCTGTTTAAAGCGTGCTATCGCTACGCGGCTCGCTTCTCGATTTGGTGTCGTTCCAAGAATCCATTGCACCGCGGTGACTCATTGTATATGCCTTTTACTATTTTTGTATCGTTTTGGGTCACGCTAGTTGGAAGTGGTAGGCTCTGAGTGAGAGAGAGTTTGTGTGAGGTGAGAGGAGGTCAAACATACAACAATATAGGGATAGGCTGTCGGTGGCGGTGATTAAAGGCAGTCTGCTCCAAGAGGTTTTCAATTTGTTCGTGAACCATGACTTTCATGCAGTCGTATTGGAATCATATTACGCAGTCTTTTTGCGCTGCTTGTGGCTTGTGCGCAGTGGCAGACACCAAGGCGGAGCACAACAAACGAATAACGAATTTTATTCTCGACGAATGTTGTCTTTAAATGGATCCGTTAACGTCGTGTATTTGTGTGCTCGGCCAAACATATCACCTGATCTGTAAGATACACACTGAAATTTGTAGTTTTGCCAAATGTAATGTTAGACCTGAGAGGTCGAAATGATGAATGGGAAACTACCCACCGATCAGCGGTATGCAGAAATACAGAGATCTATGTTACACATGTCTATTGCTAAGAAGTATATCACCTGCTGACAGACTTACCGGCATTCCCTGGGCTGAACAGTATCCCGCAATGACCCTGTACTAATACACGCCGTGAACCTGCCGTGATCCCACCTTCGATAAGTTTACTGGTGATATTTTGTTCCGAAATACAAGCGTGGAGGACGGTATCCCAGAGAGCCCCAGAAAATTCCGATGTAAAATATGGCTGTGAGAACATGGGCTGAAACTATATCTGGTCGTTCCTGTCGCCTTTCCCCCAAATTTTCGTTGTTTTCGGGGCGATATTTGTGCGAAAGTGACTGTACATATAAAGCTGCTTGATGGAGCCAACAGAGTCCTTTGGTAATCAATAAACTATCAAAGTAGGAATATGTGAAAACCACGCCGTAAATTAGGAATAATTTACTTCAGCCATATCTGTTATGTAATTATAAGGATATATTTTGCGTTTTTAGACCTCAATAATGTCATGCAGCTTCAACACACGAAGAGCACCCACATTGAATTATGTTCTTGACTGAAATATCCCGACTTGTACCATATAAATTGAAGTAGTTTTCAGACAATGTATAGCACCTACGATCGATTGCATTTATTTGAGCGAATGCGATCAAGATTAACATCACTCAGGTAGTACGATGTATTTCCTTTATTAAAACTGAGTGATTAACATAAAATTTGGCACAAAAATTGAACCACAGCTGCAGTCAATATTGGTAATTGTTACGACATTAAGTCGCCAAGTAACGTTTAAACAACGATTGCATAAGTTAAATTGCTCAAAAGCCTCTGGAGAAAAACGAAACGTTTATATTGTATGCATTATATCTGTTTATGGCGCAAACGGTCTTAGCATTGCGATTATTACGCCATGGATGAGCCTCTACAAGTTTATAACCCCATTAGCGTCAGCCATTGGCAAGGTCATAATCTCCTGGATAATATTTCGGCGTTTGCTGTTGCGCTTAATTATTGAAACACTGCATAATCAGGGTCCTGCTTCAATTAGTTTCGGTCAGGGCACTCCAGATGTGACAAAGTTCTCATATCCTGTACTGTGAAGGAATATGTAAGCACTACATTGAACCAATTTCGTTGACTAGCTCAGTAAACTCCTACATGAATTGCCAGGTGATATGATAGACGCTAGAAATTTATGACAAATGAATGACATGAGTCATCATATATAAAATATAAAATATATATATATATATATATATATATATATATATATATATATATATATATATATATATATATATATATATATATACATATATATATATATAAATATGGAGAGATATATATATACATAAATATATATATATACATATATATATACATATGTATATATATACATATATATATATATATATATATATATATATATATATATATATATCCATATATGTCTAATGCATATATATGTATATATATATATATATATGTTTCTGTGTGTGTGTTTGTTTGTGTGTGTGTGTGCATGTGTGTCTGTGTGTGTGTGTGTATATATATGTGTGTGTGTGTGTGTGTGTGTGTGTGTGTGTGTGTGTGTGTGTGTGTGTGTGTGTGTGTGTGTGTGTGTGTGCGCGCGCGCGTGTGTGTGTGCATGGATTTCTCTGAATAATCTTTGCGCATTGTCGACTCGGCACATAATAAGTCTTGATATCGTTCACGGACGCCTAGCCAGTTCAACAGTCCATGTGATTTTGTTGATTTTATGATAGCGTCACCATGATCCCCACGCATCTCGTCAGTGTAAACCCTCTAAGCGTAGGTATAAACTCTTTACTTTTGACTAACTAGGCAACAAGTGCACCTCTAACACTTTTGTTCAAAATTATGTTTATACAAGCGCCTTTATTCTAGACTTTCCGGGGCCGTATTTGTATCCAAATATTGACTTGATGGGCCACTTACGTTGGGGCATCTATCATATGATACCAATGGGATGGTTCCAGCTCCATAGAGAAGCGCAATGTCTAATTTGTAATTCATATACCTCACAATATGGTTAACGTTCGGCTTTGATGTAATCCGCGAACTGATGATTCGACTTAATTGAAACGACAAGTAGCATTAATATATTGACTATACAGCCATTGTCCAGGGCAACATTTAATTGTAGTTTAACATAGGTACATAGGCATTACGCATAGTGAGCTCGTTCCATCTCAACTAACCGGCCGAGACATTTCCCCTGACAGTTATTCAACTGACAAATGGAGATATCCAGCAACTGTTCGATGGCAATATTACCCTTTTACCGTGCTTTGAAGTTGCCTCAGACTATCGATGGCTGCAGATTACAATATACTATTTCAATGGCGTATTGTTGCATTATTTTGCAGCATGATCCACTCAGAGATCACAATACTGTTGTTGTTATTTATATGCAACAGATGATGGTGAGGGATATACTTTTTCACCGCATGTTTCCCTCTAATTTGTGACGTAATGGGCTGCAACGCTCAGTGATAGAGGTTCAATGAATTATGTAAATAGCCTTCAAAGGTCCCGGCACTATTAGCTTTAAATCAATGATTGATCGATTACAATAATCAAAACCTAATCGTTTAGATGCTAAAAGTAGGATATGATACAATGCATTGGTAGATGAGGAGACAAAAGAGCCAGGTTTAAAACCAAGACAATATGCATCTGACTTGAGTAATTTTATTTGATTATCCATCGAGCTTAAGTTGGTCATAGTAGTGAATTAAGCGGTACTTACGAATACCCTGCGAGGCCACAGTTCTCTGTATAAAATCATTCCTTCGTGTATGGGGTTTTTCACAGTACAACACGTTAATGACCACACTTTCGCATAACACTTAGAAAATCTCTTAATTTTCCCGAATAATTGGCCCGAATATATTAACTTTGAACCGTACTATTTACTATGAATGTAAACCACTAGTACAAATATGACAAGTATGTGCAAACCAATTTTCATAGAACGATTTAAGTCGCGCCAGCTGCTGACAACCACGTATTCTTTGAAAGGCCACTAGAATAGATTCGATTAGATAATTGTATCTGATGACATTTCTCCTATAATTTGTTATATAATTTCAACAAGCCGATCAACTCAATTTGCGAGTTAGTTCCACTAGCGACGTCAGCAGCTGATTGTACTGATGAAATTCCCTTAATTTGCTACGATACACTAAACTTTTGGTTATAGTTATCGCAACTACTAGCTTTATTGCAAAACCTACTAGGGTTAACCTAACAGATGGACTCAATAAGTTCAAATTATGCACTAATCACGTTAAATTGACATTGTCCATAATAGAGGTGTACTGATGAAATTCCCTTCATATGCTACAATATACCAAACGATGGGTTAGAGTGTGTCTAGTTATCGCAACCAGTAGCTTTATTGCAATGCCTATTAGGGCGGGCTTCACAGATGGACTCAATAAGTACAAAACAATTGCACTAATCACGTCAAATTCACATTCTCCGCAATAGAGGTTGTGCTACGATATATTGTATTGCTAGCGCAACGGAAAGACCAAAGGGGAGAGACACACCGCTGTTATTGACGGATTTAAAAACTAGCCATTATATGTAAATGAGGTAAATAGTTAGCACATATAAATGTCACATGTTTAGGTGTACCATAACTTATGGTGCTTGATGTATATTTGTGATGCTGACAGATCAAGTAATCGTATAATCTTCACGAGCAGATTGCATGCGGTTCAATGTATCATTGTGGAAGTAAACAAACATCTAAATAAACCAGACTGTTTACAAAGTATATGCTAGAAGTGACAACATATTTAGTCATAGATGGCATATGTTGTAGAGAATCGAAGAGACTAATATATAGGGTTTGTATAGCATATAACATTTAGGTTGTGTTCATTGTAGATAACCGAGCAATTGAGCCGTTGTCATACTTGCGTGCTCTATGTACGAGCTCGCATTGTATGCGAGCTTGCTTTATGTTACAAGATTTCACGAACATAACAGGGAGCTTAGAATCCTTCAAAACAACCATGTTATCTATCTCATTCATCTCGTCAACACAAGTGAACCGCGGTTATTCATACAATGCATCATTGTTTTTTGGTGCTCGTTTTGCACCCCTCGCAGTATATCGGAAGCATGCATTAGGATGGATCACGCATTAGAACTCAGTTAGTGTAACATCATTGTTGGGTTAGTTTTGTACAGCGCCAGCGTCATGCTAAAGTCCATCATAGCTGCATTATGCAGTATCATCACGCGTATGTATTCTACCTACCAATGTGGGTTTTTGCTCACTAGCGAGTATGCAAGTAATATGAGACTGCAGCAAATTAGATTGGTGAAGTCTGTAAAGCCATACCAGGATATAAACAACGTTTATTGGAAAGCGTGAATGGCGAGTAAATGATTAAACATCTGACTGAAAATAATTGGCTGTTGAACAGTGCCTTGATACGTACACTGCTTACACTTAAATCACACTGTTTGTACCATATATACTGAGTAAAATGCGACAAATGTATAGAATCACAGCAGCATATATGTTCACTCTGAAGATCTTACAAACTGGTATGAATGGAAGTATTGATTATCTCATATACTTATCTCGAGTGGCGCTCACCATTGAATACAACACGCGTATATGGCACCTGGCCATGCAATCATCAAGTGCTGTCGAATTATAATGATTAATTTTGCAGCTTATTACAAGTTATTTATTCTATGGGTTTCAAACAGCTCTCTGATTAGGCAAAATAAGGAAACAAAGATGCAGTTTAACCACATATTGTCAGTTTACTTGAGGATGCTTTGCTGAAAATATTTCATGGGCAGACAAAACGAACTGATATGCTTCCATATTGCCCGTATTTCACTGTGTCGTGAATGATTATATGATTATGACTCCAGAGATCTGCGAAACTTGTACGATATATCATCAAAGGATAAGGCAATATTGAACTGTTGCATCAGACGCAAAACGTCATCGTTTTTCGAAGTGCATGGAATGTAGTGAAAAAAGTTCCATGCTTGTTGATTTGCAATGTACGTTGGAATTAGCTGTGAGACAAAACCATCAACATAAGCATCCAAGTATGTCTATGTCATGATTTATGTTTTGGGGTTATGTAATCGATTCAGCCCTTATTCAACACACTCACAGCACACAGTTTTCTCGAGGTGATTCAACGCGCATGTATACACATGTACACATAACATATGCTGCTTGCGTCCTACTTGAATTTCTTTCAACGCCATACCGATATGAGCATTTTCTATTACATGTTTCTATATGTTTGTTTATCATAAAAGGGACATTAAAAATGTAACATACTGCATATATTGATCAGTGCACAATACAAAAAGACACATAGTTATAGTACGGGTATATGTAAGCAAAGAGTCCACTGATAAGCCGGCGATATAACCGAAGCCCATTCGCACGTTGGCACGCTGTGACAAGAATTATACTCCCCTAACAAATTAATCAATAGACCTTGCCATTAATGCTTGCAAACCTAACATTGTAGGCGTTAATTGAGCAATGCAAAGGCTAAAGACAAATGGTTATAACATGGTATTTACAAGCATAGAGATATAAGCGCATATTCAAATCCCCTGATCAGCCGGGAATGATGTGTGGATCCAATTTGCTATTTAGCCAAACGCGACAAAAATTATATTAGTCTCAACATTTAAGACCATAAACATAGTCATTAACGCTCGTAAACCTCGCATGCATTGTAAGGGTTTGTTTGAAATAAGGACAATCTTAAATAGGACTTAATACCATGTAACCTTCATACGAGTCACTGCCATTGCGCATATAAGCAGATGATTGAAAAAGCACAGCATCCCGCTATAGGATGTAGTCTGCCACGTTCCAGAGCACACACTGTGAATACTAACATTGTTTTGCCAGTTACATGTTCACAGATGACCAACTGTAAAACGAATACTGTTTGTTAGCAACGGAAGCAGTCGGTTAGAAACAACAGCGCTGATTAACTTTGTTAATCTATGCGTGATATATTGCTGGCTGCTATATAATGTAGCATTTGTAAGCAATGAATCAAACGTACTACTAGGTCAATTGCACGTCTACTTTGCGAGATATATTGGTCGTGTCTCACAACCAGGTACGTTTACCACTTCAGTCTATTTTTGGATCATGATTAAGAGTCGAGTCATCTAATTACAAGAGTTACATTCATCTAGTTGCCATGCAGACATCACACATTCGATTCCGTGCGATCGAACAGTGTGTATTAACAATGCAACCCGTATGCAGCATTAAATTAACGCTTAACATTTATCTTATAATCGAAGTCTACAGTTTGCAGTTCTTATCACCAAGCAAAAATCATCTTCATATATAGATTGATTATGTGGGCTACACTAAGCACATGGACGAATAATACGTTATGATGTCTACCGATAGCTTACTTAAATGATTCGCGCGTTGTCAGATAATTACGGGTAGAGCTTCAGTTTTGAATTATTAAAAGTAAGGCGTCATTACATATTCGCCATTTGATTCATATCGTGTAACTGGGACTGAGGATTGCCTCGGCAACTGAATAGAAAGGAGGTACGGGGTATGCATTTTTACTTAATCGTGCGTAAAAGGGCTTATAGGCGGTATAGCTTTTCAGTTGGAAATAAAGAAGGATCAATAAAATGGATGTAGCCAATTACCCATACTATGAGCAAAACAGATCAATCTCACTTTTCTACCGCTGACGTGCAGCAATGACGACATTCTTATATTAAGTTTGCACCGTTAATGAATTCAAAACGACAAAAGTTAAATATTGTCACAATTGCTGGATATTGTGCAAGGTCAATAACGAGTTAATAGCAAATCGTTTCCATTGGTTATATTTAACAATGACGTTATTACCACATAAGGACTACAGCAAACAAGTATATATTCTAAGAATGACAATTTTCCGGCAGCTTGCAACCTTACACATCTATTGAAAGATCTTCAATGTCAATTCGTGGTATGGAGAAAGCATACATCAAACAGTCAAAAGTTAAACAGTATGTAACATAACATCGGACCTCGATTGCTTAATAACTGAATGTTTGCGATGCTTTACTCATAACCACCGCACGTAGGTCCTGCAATCATGTAAAATCTATAGAATATACATCCGAATGCAGATATGCTCATTTGATTTCTATTTCAAACCCTTTTAACGGACGTTGTCATGTTTTGGTTAAAACGCTCAAATGTACGAAGGTGCTACTAGAGGTTCACCCGATGAAAATGTCAGTGGGGTACACGCGGATTACATTTGCATGCAAGCTGTTTTTCTAGTACTTCATTATTGCTTTTGGATGCACATATTTGCCTCTGGACAATGTCCTGGAAATTATTTATGTTGCGATCGTTTATGATTTTGTTTATGATATAAATAAACATTTGAATATAAGCTATATATAATCGACAACTATAAGATTTGCTGCACAGAAGCTTAACGCGCATAATGATCCCATCATGTAGCATTATAGGGTAAATATAGAATCGCTGCTCTAACGCCCCATGCTAAATCAGAGCATCATGTACGAGCATATGCTTATGTATCGATTCACCATCACGAACAACCACCACATTTCTGGCGCACCGCCTGACAAACGTTTTCCTGTAATGCATTACTCGAGATCGCTAACAGTCTATACCGATTCAGGAATTATAAACTTATGAATAAATCTAATTGGGCTTTTTGGAGCAAAGTATTTGCAATAACGGCGTTGCATGTTTGATATACACCGAGTGTTCCAAAATAGCAACTTGCATATGTATACCTGCATATGTATCGTCCTCTTCTAAGCATGCACAGATGTTGCTAAAGTGTAGTATGTCATTTTTTTATATTTTCCATATCTGAATATGATTGCCCGCGACTTAGATGGGTACCAGCGACGTGATAGTTCACTATAAGCATGTTTCGCTACAAGCGAGGAGGAGATTTCAACAGATCATTAATCAGATCCATCATCACATAACCATCACATAAATAATCACCTTTAGGAGAGTATTCGTGGGACATGGGGACAGCACAGGCTTCATATGGTGCCTTTCATCAACCTCATAGTAGATATTTAATGCACAGTGGAAGTCTAAATGGACGACCACATCGTAACGCATTGGCAGGTATGAATTTTAGGTCCATAAGGCAATTAAATTCAAAAAACATTTAACAGCCTGCATTGCGGCTATTTCAGGTATTGTGATTAAATTTCAATTTTTCAATTGTGCTAAGTGCATCTTGCACGAGAAACACTAAAAACGTAATAAAACACAACTATTCGTTGCAATTACAACTTTCTGTGATAACATTTCGCATTGCCAGCTTGCTTACTCACAAAGTATTTTATTCTACACTCTGCTTTAGAACGACACATTTAACATTTCGCATGTTGATGGCACTTAATTATCGATGCCTTCATTTTTTTCTTTCAGATCCGGAAAACTGGCTTTTGATTGGTATGAACAAATTTGGTGATTGACTGTGTCGCCTGCCGCTTTCATCTTTTCAGGAAATAATTGTTAATGAACCAGGAGCCGGCAATCACCATTAAAGGGACCAACTGCGCGCATGCCAAGCTTCGCATATTTGAAAACATTTGGTTTTGTAGTTTGCTCTTCCTATCCAATCCGAGGACGTTTTCACGAGCTCTGTCAATAAAGAATGCAGAAAAATGGAACTCGATATTGATCATTCATAGCGATGTGCATGACCTCTCTGCTTTCATAACGCGGGTTATGCCTTTTATTGCAATGTGCAAATCATTCATGTACCAGTAATGTAATAAAAACATCAACGAAGCTCATTGCGTTATAGCGCGCACAGTTAACTTTATACTGCTACCAATTTTCATACAACATATATATATTTACTGCATTCGGGAGAACACGAAGTCTTTGTGCGTAACAATCTGGTGGAGAATGAAATTAGGCGGGCTAATGGCTTAGTAATCCTTATATTGGCAAACGCGCGTGTGTTGTGGTGAACCCTGGATTGAACTCACGGGTGGTTGCAGTGAGCATAAAGCGATTGGTAAAAAGGTGCATTTGGCGATGATCCCACAGGAATTATGCGGCACTGATCCAATAGAACATGCACATGATGAAACCTGTCGATGCTTCACTATTCAATAAGTAACGAAGATGCTGAGTTACATCATATTCCTGTGGCTCTTATATTCCAAATCAATAAAGCAAGAAGTGAGGAGGATGAAAAGTGCCACATCATATTCCTGTGGCTCTTATATTCCAAATCAATAAAGCAAGTAGTTATATTCATTTTCAACAAATTTGTAATTTGCGATGATCTATTCCATCTTCTCTTCATATTGCGGCAATGTGCAATAATTGACAATTTCACATACTTATATAACGTTGAAATCATAAAGTTTTCTGCTGATTTCACAGTATTATGTATACTCTTCCAATAACTAGAAACGATAATATAAATAGAAATATGACGCAATTATTTTTATTTACTACCAATGGCAAGTTATCCACCATAACAAACGATGTCATATTAATATAACGATAAATGCTCTCAAAGAATTGCGGTCAGCCTGATAACACTTGAGTCACCAATCAGTGCAACTGCCGGCTCATTGTTACAATAGGAACCGCAGGCTTATTTGTCTCACATGTTGACTTGAATCTGGTTCCCCAATTACGTTCACAATTGATTCGCTCTGACACAAGATTATATCATGATTGCAATGAATGCTCTGGTATAAGTGTACTACGCCTGCTCGTGTTGTTGCACGTCATAAAGAAACTTAGCCAATGCAATATCGAAATATGGATACGTCCTATGCTACTTGGCAAAATCCATCGCCTGTTTGCAATAACAACGCTTGCTTGTTCATTCTCAAAAGCACAAATTAAATAAGGCTTTTTTTGTGGCGTTTATAATTCTTGAAAATCATCATTGCTAGGTATGTTCGCAGCTATTTGTTTGGTAATTTTGTATTTCAACAATGATAGTTCAGCCATAAATATCCAGCAAAGTGCAATGCTCATATTGTTATAAATAATAAGTGTATGATTCTAGGCTGCTGTACAAGACTATAACATGCATTTGAAAGTAATGAGCCTTTGGTGTTGTGGCAAATGTATCCAATACCATAGCGATGCCCAATGTAAACAGCAGGAACAGCGAGGTTTTCATTTCGTTACGTCATAACGCAATATTAAGAGTACCTAACCTAAAACAACATGATTTTGATAACAACGCTCTCCCTCGATCTCTCTTTCTCTCTCTTTCTCTCCCATTCTCTCTCTTTCTCTCTCTCTCTCACTCACTGGTATTTTACAACCAATCGGTCTTATGTCAGTACATATGCGTCGCATTTCCGTCTCTTGCCCTCTAAAGCTTATATCCATTATCTTGTGATATCCATTGCTGCAGAAGAAAATAGCCAGTCATGCAATCACATCTACAGTTGTAAGACATTTAGATTTATTGGCTGTCTTTTGATACCTTAGGCACATGAAACATAACGGCGGGCATTTAGTGTGTGATAGAACACCAAGGAATTCTCAATAAGATTTGCTTCAACACCCATCCTTACATCGACGAAACCCTGATATTTAAGACACATTTTTGAACTGAAAATTGTCATTGTCTAGCAAACGGATCAACTCATGTTATGCTTTGAAAACGAATGCTTCATAAAGCAGCGTCAGCGGTATGTACAATGCTACAATTACATAATCCAGTTTGCGTAGTCTATGTAGACTTACCAGACGAGACCTTGTCTTTGGATAATTATTCAACTGACAAATAAGTCCTCTTAAACATGTCGAATGACAATATGATTCTAGGAGTGCTTGCTGAAGGTGACGGGTGAGGGTTGACCAAAACTCTTGACAGCTGCGACAAGCAAACTGGCTCTACTTCAGATGTATGCATTTGCAGTAATTGCTAACTGCAGCAGCTGTTGTATTTGGAAGTCGTTTCTTACAGAACTATTGCCTCTTTTCCCAGAAGTCGCATGCTGCGCTACATGCAATGCAATGGCAGTAATGTTGACTAAATATGTCACAAATACACCGAATAAGTGTTGCTCTGGGGAATACAAATTGCCTTAGATAGGAACGTGAAATATGTCCAGTGAAAACATTGGCAATCGTCTGATATGAGCAAATTCAACCAAGGCCACATCGTTTACGTGAGCAATCTTTGCCGAGTATCCTTGCGTGCACGGGGCTTTGCTTGCTAAGGCACGCGAGGATTCTGTAAGAGTTGCTCTCAATAAACAAGCTGAGATATGCCAGATAGCATGTAGAAGCAAATCTGAAATCATTAAAAGGGTATTCACTCATACAAGAACAGTCACGGTGATAATACAAGCCGTTAATTAAATTACTTGCACCATGCTGTGATCGCATATCAGAGAGTAATGTACGGTTTGAATTTTTACTAATTTTTGAATGTTACCGCCTTCAGTGCAGTATATTTGAAAAGAAGCAGACGCGCTATTGTTATACAATATTGCTTATACACTCCATGTCTTCATAATGTGCCCGCGTAATGACTGCATCATCAATATATGTATGCGGTACAATGCATAGAAAGCTTTGGCATAACCTCACTGGCAGTGACTCATGCAACCTTTATAATAGAAATATAATTATGTGAACGTTTGTGTAATTGTTATAAATCACAAGCAATTGATCGACAGAGGCAAGCTGAACATATCCAGACAAATCCGTTTATTTATCGTTATGCTAGAAGACATAGTAATTGGGTGCATGTGTTTGACTTGATAATGGCTATAATACCCCGCCATTGCCGTTATATATGCGTACATATGAAGCTGCTTGATGTAGCAAACAGAGTCCTTTGGTAGTCAATAAACTGTCAAGTATAGTAAGAATATGTGAAAAGCCACGACGTAAATTAAGAATCATTTACTTCAACCAAGCCATATCTGTTGTGTAACTGGACTGATAAATTTGGCGTTTATATACCTAAATCATCTATATCATGTTGCTTCAACATACGGAGAGCATCCACATTGAATTTTGATCTTGACTGAAATTTCCTGACTTGTAGCTTATAAATGAAGTAGTTTTCAGACAATGCTGCAATCGATTGTATTTGTTTGAGCCAATGCGATCAAGATAAACACCACTCAGATAGTACAATGTATTTCCTTTATTAAAACCGAGTGATTAGCATAAAGTTTAGCACAATAATTGAACTACAGCTGCAATCAATATTGGTAATGGTTACGACATTAACACAAATGAACATTTTAACAACGATTGCATCAGTTTAGTTGCTCAACAGTCTCTGGAAAAAAACGACAAATTCTTACTGAATGCATTATATATGTTAATGCTGTCCACCTTGCTCAATAACGCTATTGTCGCTCGGGCAGAATCCGTACTGAATTTGCTCACACGTAAATGCCTATGGGCGCAAATGGTCTTAGCATTGCGATTATTACGCCATGGATGAGCCTCTACAAGTTCATAACCCCCTAGGTAATTTTTTGGCGTTAGCTATATGCACTTAATTATAGAAACATTGCATAATCATGAACCGGCTTCAATTAGTTTCGGTCCGTGCACTCCAGATGTGCCATGATTCTACCTCATATCCTGTACAACGACGGAATATGCATATATGTATATATATGTATATGTATATATATGTACATATATATAAATATATATGCATATATATATATGTGTATATATATATAAATATATATAATATATAAATTTATATTTAATATATATATATATATATATGTATATATATATATATATTTATATTGCTTGCGTAATTTTATTGGATGATCAAACGAGCAACAATTAGCTACTGTAGTGAATTATGCGGTGCTAACCAATGCGCTTCGAGGCCATATGTCTCCGTATTAAATCCTACACATCAGCCTTAGCCAGCATATATTTTAGAGAACCGAAGGGCCTATTATATAAGGATTGTACAGCACGCGTGTGAAAGTATTTTTAACAATGAACTGCTTTGGGCATCGCAAACACAGTGACAGTGCATTGAAGTTAATTTTTTTGTGTGACGAAGCTGTGCAACACCAGAGCATAAGATTAGTAAATCAGTTTATACTAAGTCTCGATGATTTCAACCAATGAATGAAATGGGCGCATCCCGTTTGGGCTGCTCTGTGGCATTACCTATACTAATAACTTGAATTGTGTTGCAAACATTAGGGAAATGACCTCGATGGCGCCATCCGAGTGCTGTGCGTAGGAGCGTTAAAGTAATATGGGGCACCTGGAAAAAATTATGTTACGTTCAACAGGTCATTTAATAAATATCTACTGTGGTAATATCTATGTACAAACACTGGTAGGACCAATGGAGAACTGTGCATGCACAGCGTAAACTATTACACTAACAACCCAATTGTCTTGCTAGTTATGACCTTAGTAATCCGATTGTCTTACTAGTTGATCGGCTTAGATATCGCTCAGAAAGCTGATCATTGATTTGATTTCGTTGCCTGCCATCCTCGCTTGTAATATCTCAACATAGATAGCAACCGTTCGCCTGAACGCAAAGTAGTCGACTAAGGTACTAATGGCGGGCGTTGATTCTATCGGATAGCTCGCTATATTTGTGAAAAGATTGGTCAGTGTATGATTCTAGCCAGCAGCTCGGTGCCTTCAATGATTTACTGTGTTTTTGCGTTCGCAACTTTGACCAATAAAGTGTGCAATACATATGCCTGTGGACCGCTTACGAGTTTACTGGGACATCACTCGACGAATCCTTGGATATGAGTCGTCCAGGGTAACCTATATCAGAGGAACAATATCTACTTGCTAAAAGCAAACTGGTATATATTTGTAACCATCTCTACATTAAACAGACAAAAAAGGAATTACATACAGCTTTCGACCAAAGGATGTCTCACGGCTAACACGACAGACCATCATACCTGGTATAATGGTCTGTCGTGTTTTCTATTAGAAAAAGCCTCTCATTTTAAAATCGGAACAGTTTTTGGTGGGTACATATGGAACTGTATTTTTAGTTACGTATGTAAGGTATCGTTTTACAAGGGGTGACGGAAGCGTCCGCTGCAGAGAATTCGGGGTGATCTCCCTATAATGTTCTCATAGCTTTCAAATGCTTAACAGCATGTCTATTAGTCTTAGATAGAATCATGCATCCATGTATATTGATATTGATCATAAACTGCATCAGAGAAGCAATACCGTGTGCTATACAAGCACATCTCGACACTATTGGGTATTCTGAAATGATACACACACAAATTGTTTTCTTTTACACTGTAACACATTTATGGTCATGTTCTTAAAATTATGAGACGTTCGCAAGTTTGACAGGCCACAAGCTGCTATATATTATGCATAGCGCGTGTGCGTGTTTGAAAGGGTAACAGTGACATAGCATTGGACCAAGGCTGGTACAAACATGCTGTTAACATTCCAGAAGATGGTTAATGACAATATATCAGCCCATTCCCATGGTCACACACGAGCAAGTTCTGTACAAAATGATGCTAATATAAGCGCTCCGGATTCTCTAGGCACAAACAAGATATTATCGACATCGTCTAAAGGTTGTATTGACCAAGATGCAAAACAACATATGACCAATCTTATCTAGCACGCAAGCTCATTTCAGGGTCATGTAGGATAGACTTCAACAGAAATATTCCAGAAGAAAAAGTTAGCATAACATTTGCGTTCGTCATTCTCATAAAAGCCTCAGTGACTTTTCACGATAACCAATAACTGCAGTGTGTACAATACTGGGATGCTCTTGGGAATTGCAATGCTTAATATGTTCCGTTTTTTCTGAGAAAAAAATAAATTGCTGTCCCAATCCAACGGATATGGATACAGCACAGAAGGTACAATGGGAGAGCGGATGGATAAGGTTCTGGGTTGGTAAGAGTCTAAAATCACGCAATTCGCATTGTAACGTTGCAAAGCAATTAAATCTATTCAAATGGTTGATTTCAAGCCTAAAGAGTTGACAAACACTGGGTATATAACTTCAGCTCAATATCAAGCTTACCATGATTTGGCAGGCTGTTTAATACATCTGACTGTATTTTATCATGCTGTTGCAAACCCGCTCTTTGTGATTGTGATATATCTGGACGACCGTTTACATTCAGAATTTAAATGAGCAATGCAAATGTAAGTCCCTTGTGGTAGACGGTCCAAAACCACTTAGCATTTGACATCAAACGTACCAAGTAAAGAACTTAAATATTCAATCATCCAATTTAGATTTAGGGCAAAGGCTACATGAATTTGTAAGCAATCTATTATGCGCCCCCTGCTTATTAAAATAGTGATTGTAGAACGTTTTTGCCACGCAAATATGAATTGCACACATCAATCATGTTTGTGCCTTGACATAGGCAATGACGACCTGTACCACATTTCTATGCTAAGCAATATTGTGAACGACCTTGTCATCCCACGTTGATTACCCGTAGCAGGATAAACACATATTGTCTCTTCGTTGGATTCGATCGCGTCTGTGAAGTCATTCAATCAGGAGACAAGGTATCTGAACGCCAAAATCTGTCGAAAATAAACATTTGACCATAAGTAGCAATTCCGTTATTCTTTCAAGCATTCGCCATCTATTGAACACCATACCTCAGCAGCACAAGGTCAATCGAACATGCAGGTGACTGCATTAGGAGCTTTATATCAGTGGTTGAAATAAATAATGACACAAACTATACAAACGGGAAATATCGTGCTATTGAATACTTATCGTCAATATTAATCACTTCGTATTGCATCGCTCTGTATGTGAGCATTATACTAGAATCATTTTGCTATGGCAATCTGGTTGACAGTGTGTCAACATTATAGAAGATAGAGGGATTAGGTCTGGTTGTTGGTGTTATCACGATTAAGTATCCAAATAGTACTTACCAAGGCTGCCAATTTACACTTTATGTAAAGTGGTGCATACGCAGGCTTTTGATTAACACCCAGAGATGCTAATTCACGTATGATTATATAAACAACGGACGGTATTTTTAGATTGATAGGACCCTCGTTCAAGCCCAGTCAAGTTCTGTGGCGCATTTTTCAATGAAGAGATATGGCTATTGAGCGGATATTTCTGGTGACCGATGCCGAAAATGAACCGTTCAAAACGTTGAACCCTGATAATAGGCTAAACATCTATTTTTATTGCTATTTGTATTGCTTCAATGAGCTAAAGTAAGAGGTTGAAATGTCCATAGTCAATTTGCCTAAATATGGATTGCAATTTGCTTATCGGTATAACACCAAGAGACAAGTGTTAAATCACTTGGTTCAGGCGGCTTAACGTTAAAGGTAGCTTTGTGCTGACTGTAGTCAAGCAAATTGTTTCTTATCATTAGGAATACACGTTGTAGATTCGATATATATATCAAAGAGTGTCCAAAGATTTACAGGATAGTATTTGCATGATTGCAACTGCGTCCAGGGCATTTCGTTGGCTAATACGCAGCCACTTGTGGCTTTCATTGCCTCTTATTTAGTTTTAACCAGTATATTCTTCTTCCATGCTTCGATATTCGATACTCTGTTGTTTCCTGCGTGATAGGCAGTAAACGCAGTAGAAGAATAGGCAATGATAAGATGCGCCTTGTCTACTCACATATGGGGTTTGCTTCACGTTATGATAGCATAAATCAGGATGTAGGTGTAATCTATGTCACGGCAAATAGACATTCAATCTATCAGTCACTGTCGTCTTCTCTTATCTTGACCTTCAGTCCTTAATGCACTAAATGGGCCACTCTCTTATTCATTGACTTCACCATCCACTCACTGACTAACTCATTCACTCTCATATATGCCCACTTTTTCTACTGACGTACCCACTCTTTATCTCACGCACACGCATTCAAACACACCTATATTCACTCATTCGAAAACTCGCACACTAGTTCGTCTTAAAAAGAGATCGCCACTCACTTGCTTACTCACCTACCCTACAATTGACTCATTTGCCACCCATTCGGTATGCCACCTGTTTTTTCCTCGCTCGTCAACGTTACTAGCGCATTTATATTGCAAGGGCGGGTGACAAATCGATGCTTGGGACTGTGCTGTGATGTCGCTAAATGTGGACAAGTATAATTGTACAATATCTTAATTAACCGTTATTGCTTCGTGAATGCTTCTTTTATGTATGACATAATCGTAATTTACATATTTTGACAGTCGACAATTTTACAGACACATTATGTACTAATTTCCAGCCAAGTGTACGAAGATGGGTTAATAATTAGGATTTGATGTATTGTTCACTTTTGGTTTCTTGGCTGTAACCCGACATACTGACCTATAATGATGGTCCGCACTCAATGTAGATCTCGTGTCAATAAGCATCTAGGTATATATACACATATGCTTTAAGCTTAAAATGTAAAGCCAGGTAAACAAAGGGTATAGTCCTTACAACCGAGAAATCCTGAAATATCTTGTACACTAATATAGAGGGCGCTAAGTACTTGAAAAATCGGGCCTACACTATGTAACTACTACGAAGCACTGCATGAATAGTTGTATTGTCGCGTACATTGTAAGCCGTTTTATCTGTTGATGCACAGTTCGTTCTGATTAATTAACGTGATAGCAAACGAGAATCTAACAGCAAAGACTATGAGAATCGAGCTAATAATGTGTCTTCTTCTTGAAAAGCTATCCAGCAGCAATAAGAGCTTCTGTATACGGTTAGCATTGTATCATCTAAGTTTATGTATATTTTCATTATATAATTCGTAAAGTTTCCCTCTGCCAGTGTCACTAGTGCCAGGTGTTGGATCGAATTGGAAACAGACACACGTGCGTATAATATTACTGATTTAATTGCGCAGGTGTTCACGGTGCCATTTCTGATGGGAAAGATGTGATCGTTAACATCTTTAGTAGCTGCCATTAGATTGCAATCACCGAGCAACTTTCATAACAACCATGTGCCAAGTGGACGTAAGTCTGTTAAGTAGTTGATTTGTTGTCATATTTCATAGAAAGCAAATGAGGATAATCAATATATTGCATGCCTTTTTAAGACACTCCCACTACAATATCAGAGGACTGATTGCGCAACGCAACGAACCCTCATATCACTTGCTGTGATCCAAGTTCATACCTCATACGTCAAGGTTATATCCGCGAATACTATTATTTGATTGGCAACTAGCATTTCCGCCTGCTGCGTTGATTCTGGTTAAGTGCACTTACACAAGACCTAATGAGTTAAGTATTGGACTACTCATAGCTATTACTCATAGCAGTCTTTGGTAAACCATGATAAACAAGCAAGAACATGCCGTTCGAAGAACTTGTGATTCTCAATATCTGATATGGTCCTCATTGAATTAAACGCACTGAATGGGCTCCAGTACAAACAAATGAATGCAAGAAGTTATTCCATACTATTTCAAATAGTAGATTTATAGTGATATGCGTGAAAACACACATGTGGGGTAATGCACAAAGAAATCAGCCTTCAAGCGTAGGTATTAAGCGAACGTTGGAAATTAGTATTTAGGTTGAAGCTTTTCCTCAATTGTCGAAGAGTAGCGGCGTTTCGTTGTGAAAGTGTTGCACCCACTTTCTATGTTAATATTGATTTGCTGAATTCGAAGCTCAAGCGAATACATTAAGTAATGCGTATATAGCTAGTGACCTTGTGATGGTTCAAGCAATGAAAATACCCTGGCACTCAAGTTTCTAATGTATCACGGAAGCGGCAAATAGTTTTATTATTTAAGTTAACTCGCAGGCTGGTTTGTCAACTAATGAACAACAGTTCTCGATGCATGCCGTGATATAATGCGATGCATTATTCTGGTCCTGTTATAATGCTATTCATATTATTAAGTTGTGCTATTGAGATTCACAATAGTGTTCGAAAGCAAGAAGATTGATGGGTACGTTGCATAGTTGGGACTCTTATCAGTACAAAAATTGGACAGCTGGTGTACATATGGAGCTAAGTATAGTCGCTCTTACCACATATATGACAGACTATTTCACGGTTTTACAAATATAATACTGTCAAAAGCATCCTTCAAAATAGTTGCACATATGTACATTCAAACATTATAAGTCAACCCGCTATGCATGGCGTAGCCTGCACAAATTGGAAAAAAACTCATCATGATCCACGTTGGTGCTAACAAGCTCCTAGATAACACCATCACCTTCGTGGGACCTCACTGCTATCATTAATTTTCGCGTCCATCAACAAACTAGTTGTGCCTTCTAAGGCATTCTATGTTACTCAGAATGTATAACCAGTGAAGTATTTTCTAATGAAATTGTTATTATTAGAAATATTAATGCATAATGTGTTTGGTATCTAAGCAGCTCAAAAGTAGTCAGCATCAGCTTTACAGATGTACTGTGATTGAAATTTGTGACCTTTTTAGTACAATGCACGATTGTCAATATTACCCCAAGCAATTTATTTTCCAATACAATCTCACTATCCATCTTAACCCATCTTGCATTGCGGTATTTGATTCAACCGGAAATACTGTTTTTCTTTGGTTAGAGTCAACTTAGTAACAGCTACATCGTCCTTTCAATCCTTCAGATGCCTCCAAACAAACACAAAATAAACGGGTATAAAACCTGACCAGCAAGTAAGGTGTCATGTAGATTCCCATGTCCGATCGATGAATACAGCAATCAGGGTAAGGGTATTTAACCTTTAATACCCATTGCAGAATACTGAGGTGACGCGGTACTTAATGGTCCTGGTGTATTTGTCTGACAATAAAACGCTTTATCATACGAATAATTTCACAGAAACCATATATTATAGCACTAGTAACTTAGTGAACTTCGATCTGTCAACCACGCGATAAAGGAAATGAAGATATATCTCCTGAAAATAATACTTGTCTGACAAAGTAATTATTCTGGTTTTTGCGCAAAGCCTATTCTGCTGTGCCCTCGTTTGATCGTTCTAAATCGGCAATTGCTTCATCGTAAGATTTCTTTGGCATAAATAGTATGCCTCGTGCATACCACGAGGCGGTGCTAGCTTTAGTACAGCTGACTACCTAAGATCTATACTTTTGATGGAACCCTGGAGCCGATAGATTACATACTGTGCCTTACATTTCAGTATGTCATGTGGCAACAGCGATGATAAATCTTTTTCTTGTACTTCTTCTACACAGTTATGCTCTAAACCTTCATGTGGTTCTCCTCCACTTCTCATCCTCTCTCACCTTCTTCTCCTGCTCCTGCTCCTGCTCCTGCTCCTGCTCCTTCTCCTCTAATTTCTTCATCATCATCGTCATTATCATTATCATCATCATCGCCATTATTGCTTTCATCATTTTTATCACCACCACCTTCATCATCATCGACGTCGTCGTCGATATCACCATCATCGTCATCATCATCACCATTATGGTTATCGCTAGTATCATTTTATCATCCTATCTATAATCACCATCAACATTATCAGGTTATTCACATGACTATCTCTTGTGTGTTTATTTCGTAGTCGGGAGTTAAATTCAACCATTTGGCAACTTCTACTATCAGTCAGGTCATGGCAATTTAAGTAAGTTCTGGCTTCGACAATATTTTGACGCAGAAGATAACATCTTTGCGATAGTAGTGGTGAATGCAGAATCGACCACTTTAGCACATGAAGATGCAGGATACAAAAAAAGCAGCGCTGGGAAGGATTTTTGTTGCTGTAAAATACTCACCTTTGGTATTTCAGGCAACTCAATTGGCCACGAATCATATTTACTGTTAAATACATAAACATACATATGATTATATACTACGTATATACGGAATGTTTCTACATATTTTGAACAGCATTTATGCGAGTACAATAACGGAAAGCGCATAAACGCCACGTAGAAAAGACCCTTTCTTAAGCGACAGATGTTGCTTTGTTTTTTCTATTTGTTTGTCGACATAGAGTACAACGTTACCGGAGGCAGTGGGTCATTAGTACAGGTCCTTAATCACCGAGTGAGCATGACCCGGATGTTTCTCTTGTGCCAGACCATCTATCTTCCTCAACCATCGCACTTAAGCTGCCTGGAATGATAGATATGTGGTTTTTAATTGGGCTGCAAGAGTGGTAAATAACCACCACCACAGTCCATATGTTGACATGCTTGAATCCGTTCTCCCCCCGATTATATATAATACTAAGTTCTGCACCACAGATGCGGGATAAATTTGGTCTAACAGTATAACATGAAATGATAATCGAATGACCCGGCGACTAGAAAATTGCTTGCTTTGAATACGCAAACTGTAAATAAAGCCATTATCTCAAATGATTATGACGAACTTCTACTTCGCAAAATCTAAAGGGTGCACAGGGCAAAAATAAAGCCTGGTCCATGCTCTGTTCATTATGATATAAATATATAAATATATATATATATATATATATATAAATATATATATATATATATATATATATATATATATATATAAATATATTATATATATATATATATATTTATATATATGTATATATATATATATGTATACATAAATATGTATTTATATATATATATATATATATATATATATATATATATATATATGTGTATATATATGTGTAAATATATATGATGTATGTATATATATATATGTGTGTGCAGGGTTAATTGAAGAACTCGTCCTTGCGTTGTTTGACCCATTTTTTACCCAAATGACCTACATATGCAACCGTCGTGCGTTCAGTTGAACGCAAAAAAAATCTGTATGCATATTCAGTTTACGCAGAAAGGAGTCACATCGTGTCTTTTCAGTGAATCTACACCCTATACGTAAAGTGCCGAATATCAAACTAGACGGCTTTGCCGATTTCCGTAACTAGGCGTCTAGCAAGCTGGTTCCCGGCAGCGTCGTGGCGCCTTCACCAGCAGCTTTTACACGTATTGAGCCATTTCCCCGGGTATCTGGCTGTTGTGCTATGTTTTAGCGATGCCTGTGTGCAGCGGGAGAAAGCGCGCAGAATGTAGTGTCACAGGCGTAGTCATTGGTTACTACAACTTTCCGGGGAACGCGTGTTTTCGAAACTTACTTCTGCGACACGTGGCTGACAAACTACTCCTGACGTTACGATATCGAAAATAATGAGATGTATTGTGATACGTGTCGAGCTCCTGGTAAGACGAACACAATTGTCATGGGTTCACATAATTTCGGGGTCAGTACGCCGCTGAGGCACAACGGTATTTACAGGAAGCGTGGGAAGAAGGATGAAAAGATAGTGTCAACCACTGAACACGTTGACTTGCTAATGATTGTAAATGGGAAACAGTTACAGCTGCTTTATTGAAACTACTCGATGCTAGCAAGATTCCACTTTCCTCAGTGATGGGTCTAGGGACTGATTCAGCTGCAGTAATGACAGGTAATATCATCATTTCTTTCTTTAAAATTACAATGGAAATGATAATTATTTTGTATGCACCGTATCATCTCTAACAGAACTGCCTAGCGGAAAAGCATAGGGCAGGGTCTCATGGGGGCGATACTATTTATTGACCAGCAGCCGTAGGTCACGCGGAAGCCTATGAACGCAGATGGGATAATTTTTTCCACATCGCTTACGAATGTAGAAACTAATACAGCGTCGTCATTTGCGATGGTCCCATGCAGCTGATCTTTGCATCTCGCCGTGCACGTCAAAATTTTCCCTCCAGTATTCTATTTTATCATGAATCAAACTTCTCCAACAGCATTTTATTAAGCAGCATTTTGGTGCGTTTTGCTCTACTCAGACATCTATTTCTGAATAGCAGTATATGTGATTTTAAAGATGCCTTACAATGTGGGTTTGGATTCAAGTATTGTGTAAACCGATGAGACAAGACAGAAATTTCGAAACTTGTACAATTTGCTTTTGCAGCACCCTCAGATCAAGGTGGTTGTTCGGATGGTACTTTAACTATCATAGCCTTGGTCATTAAAATGCTATTAGGTGTCTATCAAATACGATACTACAATTTGCAAGACGCAATGTATAACGACCGTGGGCTGCATGCCCGCTGGGAAGAGGCTCATGACACGTTTGACAGCGCGAGCGGGCCACATTACAATGAAAGGGTACGTAGTGTTCACTTAGATGTAATACGATCTACTAACACAACATTTAGATTCTGCTAGCTGAACTGATCTAGATGTTATACATATTCTATGTGCTGGTAATCAAAGTTGTTTCCATTCAGACTTAACTGTAGACCACCACCATTTTAGCAAACTTAAGGCGTTTATAATTATACTTATTATGTGTCTTGTAGGTGATAGCAAAAGCGTTGCTGGCAGAATAAGAGATCTAAACCCAATGCTGGTCAATATTGGCGGCATAGCTCACCGTCTTGCTCTCTGTTCCTCCTAAGCAGCATATAAGGTTCCATTCATGAAACAGTACCGGGAGACACTTACCTCTATCTTCAATTATTTCAAGAAGTCAGCTGTACGCACAGAAAATGAAGGAGATGTTTGAGAACCGATGGCTTGCATTTTATTCAGCTCTGGAATCCGTATACAGATGTTTGAATTCACTGATCGCATTCTTTGATGAAGAAACCGATCGACCCCAGAGGGCAGGGAATGGGGGGGGGGGGAATTGCTAGAGAAGATTTTATATGTACAACAGATCCTTGAAGCCATGAAAAACAACTGGTTAATGACAATCATTAGGAGAAAGCTTATATTCAAAGGAAACAATGTCATCACAAAGTCAAAGAAGTCACTTTATATCAAAGATCAGTTTATTCAAAACTTAGCAACGAACCCAGAGAAAAGGTTTCCTCCTAAAGCCACCAATTTACTTAATGCTTTTGGAGTATTGGGCATGATACTCATCACTTTTTTGTCAAACACTGAACTGGATTCATGGGACAATAACAACACTGGCACTCTCCTGAAGCAGTATGGTGAACAGAAAACCAGAAATAACATAAACAGGGAGGCTATTATAGATTTACAGGCTACTAGAAATGAACGCAAGGAACACAAAACACTGGTTAGAAGTCAGGGTTACCCCTGAGACAAGATCAGGGAACTTTGGGGTTTAATTCACAGATTTCACAGGGTACAGTTCCCAAATCTATGCAAATTAGCAGCTCTTGTATTAACAGCCCCCTGTCAAACTGTATGCCACATGCTGTCTGGGAAACAGCCATCCAAGACGTTCATATTTCAGTTGGCAACTGACTCTGCTGACTTTTACAATTCCATTAGGTAAGTGGAATAAGCACCACAAATTCAAGAAAGTACAAATAATATGTTGCCTATGTTGATCACAATTTCTTCTAACCCTCAGACTCTGAGAACAAACACTGGAGAATCTGATAACTGTGTCTATTAAAGGGCCTGACATGTCTGACTCCTCTGCAAGCTCTGCATGCAAAGATGCATTGGATGTTTGGCGAATGAAGAAGGAAAAAAGACTGTTTGGTTTGAGTGCTAAAAAGTAACGTGTTGCAAGTACGGCATATTAGGTATATTACTGTGTAACAGTAATTTTTGTTCCAGTATTAAAGCATGTATCACAATAATCTTGTTCTTATCATTATTATGACTAAGACATTTGCATTAGTAGGTTGTGATTTTTTAAAGCGGGCAACAATGGATGATCGCATTCATGATGAAAAGAAAACTGAAAAAACGAAGCCTAATCCATTTTTAAAGTCTGTGATTGGACCCACTCTGTAGTCAGATGTGGGACTACTAGTGGTCCAACTCTGAGTTGAACATGACCCACATTGAAGGTACGAGTATATGTAGATATATATATATATCTATATATATATATATATATCATAGATAGATAGATAGAGTATATAGATATATAATATATATATATATATATATATATATATATATATATATATATATATATATATATATCTATATATATATATATATATCTATATATATATATATATATATATATATATATATATATCCTCTCTATCTCTCTCTCTCTCTCTCTCTCTCTCTCTCTCTCTCTCTCTCTCTCTCTCTCCTCTCTCTCTCTATCTCTCTCTCTCTCTCTCTCTCTCTCTCTCTCTCTCTCTCTCTCTCTCTCTCTCTCTCTCTCTCTCTCTCTCTCTCTCTCTCTATATGCCATGAACTCCTCTCATACACAGAAAGACCGGAAACGTATGTTGTGAATAATTAACAGTCACCTGGTTCATCTAGGCTACAAAGTATTCTTCCACCAATTTACAGTTGTGCAAGTTAAGGAGCGACAGCCGAAATAAAATAAAGTGGTTAATGATAGAATGATAACTAGATCAACGAATATTCTGCTCTCTGCCCATGTAACACGTGGCTATCATGTTTTCATCGATTAACTTTCTATTAGTTTAGATCCTCCCCACAGATATCACTCCTGCTACCTTCACACCGCCATGTATGACATGAGCAGACAATATCGCCATCAAACAAAAACTTTATATCAAAGTATTTACACGAATATATTCAAAAGTCAGTTCTATATTTGATACGAGATTGTCGTTTGCTCTAGTATACATACATGATATCTTCAACAAGCGTAATAAGAATTCCGCCTCACGGCATCATGAAGACAATGTCGATTTATTCATCTCGGCAGCTCTACCGATGAAGTCGTAGCATTACATATGAAGTCGGTGGCCTCGGCTGTAGTACAGTACTAATATGTCTCGAATAAACTTAACAGTTACTATGACAACGTTTGGTACTACCTTTTAATCTGACAATTATCGACTGATATTACCTGATATGCATAATCTAATTGATGACTAAGTACTGAGGGCTGTGTCGGACGTTATTCCGACCAGTTTGTTGGTCGAAGGGGTCTTACATAAACACACACTGCTTTTAGTTATGCTTATGAGCACATGCATAGCAGTTGATGTAGGCATTAATTGACAGGTTAAATAGAAAATACATATTCTCTAAGCATATTCCAAAATGCTTATATTAATAATGGTTGTATCTGCTTGGTCTTTTTTGCTGACAGTGTATCCCAGTTTTATTCCCTCAAACTATTGCACAATGCTAACAAGTTTCAAAGAATTAAACATGATATTTAATTGAAAAGACATTTTTAAAGAATAAAATCATAATACATATTTGGCTGCGTATTTCGCATTTGCATCTTAAGCATCATCGTCACTGAGTTGGTTTAAAACATTTTTTAGTTGACATTTTCCACACACAGAAATCGAGGAGCACTTTGACAATTGGTTTCAATTGAGACGATCACAGTGTCTGTGGGATTGCCAGATCTCCAATATGGATCAAAATAGCTATAATGTCTGTCGGGAACTCTATTTCGGCTGCTACAAAGGGCATTTATAACAATCAATATGGCATATTGACGAGTGGCATATAAGGGCGTTTTCTGGTCACGGGAATAGCGTCAATGTACAAAAACGAAATAGAAATGATTACATCTAGCATTTGAGCTACCATTACCATCAAACAGCCATCGAAATGGCTTCTATGTCAATACTTATACACTTTCTAAGGAGATTGAGCAGATATATAATGAACTCTCTTGCGTTGGCAAGATGAGATTAGATCACAAACCACGTACAATCTTCATCCTGATTGGATTGTGGGGCGTCGATTTAATAACGATTATTGATTATGATGTCTTTCTTTGTGGACGCTGACGTCAACCAGCCTGGCTGAGAGCTTAACATGCCACAAGGTAACTACCGCCATCAGGCTCTTAGGTAGCTTCAATAGGCGCCTACAAGATGAATGGTTTTAGTCAATGACAATGATATGTTGACAGTGACAAATCGCTGTATTATTTCCTCTTTGTAATATTGCAAAGAAACTATTACAACACAGGTTTAAGGCTGTCGGCTTGCGCGAATCGATCAAGTAGAAATTGGAATGTTGAGGAACTTTACATCCTGCGTTGCACAGATAGACGTTAGTTTCTTGTGTTTAACACAACATAATGTTTTGCGGTCTGCTAACGCTTTTGCGTTTACTTGTGATGATTGTCCTTTATACGCTGACTCTACTGAAATCATTTTTTCTGGAGTTCTATCGTCACGTGATATGCCCATTGTTTTGAACTGCCTATGCCACAAATATTATTCTATTATTTAATGGCGCAGTAAATAAGCTATTTTGTATCATTATTCGCACTTCACAACTACATAGGGTGTCAATACCTACGAAAGTACCCAGAACATCATTGAAGGTGAACGCAGCGATGCATGACTCCGTTGCACATAGCCGTTGACATGGGTGACAAAACTTGTATTACGTTATCGCCCTTGTGTTTGCGATCAAGCATTATCCAAACCCGTGTCCCATCAGGGTCGCTTAAAACATATATGGCGCTTGGCAATCATCGTTTGCGCTCATTGCGTCCTGGTTGTATTAAGTATTGATATCTCTCGTAAAAGAGTGGAGTTGAAATATTTCAAAACGCTGCCAAGGGTAAAACTGTAATAAGATAACCCATGTGCGGGGTTCTCTCCTACAATTTGGTTCAATCTGAGTCTTTTATGTCATAAAATGTACTGGATCATGCGTTAATCTTAGGACAACCCAAAGCATACCGCCTACAGTACAGTTGTTGCTATTCTATTATTACCATGATATTTGACAAGACCATGTGTACCTTTTTTAATGACGGGTTAAAACGTTAACATTCTTAATAGAACAGAGCTAGCTACTTATACAACAGCACTTTGGGCAACATCTTTTATTATAAAATTTGCCGATAGATTAATCATCGACAGAGACGCCATCAGCAAAAAATGATATATATATCTTAAAAATATATCCGTGGTTATATACAAACTAATAGAGTCCGTAAGTTACAAACACAAATATAAACCACAAGTGCATGGACAGTGATTAACAATATCATGCTTAATTGGTTGATTTTGTAATGATTGATTCAGTAGGTCTGGGTAGACGTGGTCATGATATTTTTCCAACCCTGGTTGTCATTTCTACAGGCTGACGGAGCGTTCCCGCTCATCATTATTGGCTTCCAGAAATAATGCACAGCTTAGATGATTAAGTTCCTCGAGTTAATATTGGGTCATCTTTACAGTTTATTTTTGCTATTTTGACCTCAATCTACATTGGCAATCGCATAGACACTGCGATCGTCCCATATGAGACCATTACGCCAAAGGCCCATCGATTTTTTGGGTGCAAACTTTCAATAGCTCACGCTATACACGCAATGTATATGCAGTGAATATCCTTACATCGTGTCCCGGGCTTACGTTCATGCAGAGTAATAGTAGATAGCGTATATAATCTTTTTCTAATCGCATTATCACTCACCACTAGACCTACCAACGCATGTAGTTGGCTCTCCAAAACTTATCTATCTATTCTGCTCTTTATGTATTCAAAATTACGCAATCAGTTTGATGAATTATATTTTCACATAAATTGTGTCGACCGGAAAATTACCTGAAATCGAAATCAAGCATAATCTTTTCTGGTTCTCCAGGACATCGTTATGATGGATAATCAGGCATGGTCCACGAGGCCCCACATATTCTGGTGTGGATGCTGGTTTGGTCCTGAACGATGTTAATGCGCCCAAACCTAACATCATATATTTAAATTAAGACATTGCAACATGATCTTCTACTCGGAGTTCTAAAACGAGCCTGTATACGCTTTATCGTGTGGAAAAATGAGAGCAATTGGATTGTTTTGTACCTATAATATCCTCTGAGCGCCCATTCTGTTTACGATTTTTCCAAGAACATATCCGTCATAATGATTCGAGATAATGGTATATTTAAGTTTTAGTTTTAACTCATGACTACGAATCGTCATATGATTGACTTGATTATGGTGATGGTGATTGTATAAGGGATTAACAAGCTGATGACGATAACGATGATGATGGTGGTGTTGGTGGTTATGATGATGATGATGACGATGATGATGATGATGTTGGTGGTTATGATGATGATGATGATGATGATGATGATGATGGTGATGATGATGATGATGATGATGATGCTAATGATAATGGAGGTCATTAGTAAGAGGAGGAGGACGACAAAGAGGGGAAGGAGGAGCAGGAGAAGGAAGAACAGGAGGAGGAGCAGTAGGAGCAGGAGAAGGAGGAGAAGGCGGAATATATCAATGCATGTGTAGAACTGTAGTACAATATTTATCAGGTTGCATCTTGTACAATAGCAATTCTGTCTAACCATATATTGATGTCATAAACACTTGATTGATGGGAGCTAATGATAGGCAATTATGACTGCTTTTATAATTCTACATAGACCTTGCTCGTATTGCCAACAAAATAAGATGCAAAATCATGATTAAGATATCAATATTGTTTGATATGGCAGTACCCATCAATGACAAGGATTGTAACACAGCTTGCAATACATTGAACAGCGCTTGTGTTCCGTCGGTCATCATTAACATAATTAATACATCACTCTCATGACCTAGTATGTGTTGAGGTTTGCAATGCAAAACATCAAGCAGCTGATTTGTTATTGATGACAGCCCAACGGATTTACGTTAATGATTTGTCTCTCGGGAGTTGCCACCAATGTGTCTTACCATGAGTAATTGAATCACAAGTACTCATTCACAAATTATTGTTTCCTCTCGTCTATTTAAATTGACGGTCTCTTTTAAACGTTGCGAGAATATTGGATGCAACTGTTTCATTTCAGATCATCCGCGAAAAGCTCTGTAGTAGACTTTTCCGTAATGAAGGTTGACTGAAGATTGGTAGACCGTGTGTTTATTGCGTGCAGTAAAATTGGTGGTCTCATATTTTAAATTGAAACATAATCTATTGCATAGAGTATACATACGAGGATGTTCCTGTAAACGGCATCTGGCATGTATCAAATGATGGTTGATTATTTATCCAAATGTAATATACATTTGCTCATCGATGCCATCTGTGTGTCAAAACGTAGAAGCCTTTTGACATGCAAATGTCTCATACCCAGCCAGAAGTGGAAAAATATAGGATTTAAGGCACGTTCTCTTATCAAACAAAGTACTCGTCGTACCTGCTTATAGAAGCTCAATTTGGTCCCAAAACAGCTATAAAACAATTTCTATAGCTCAGCAATGAAAAACCGCTATCGACACATGGTCCTGGAGACATTTGAACGAGGACGATGGCTAGGTGATGCACGTTGGTTGTGGCTGTGTGAGTATCGATGATGCTGGCCTTTATTTGGGTTCGATGTAAGCGTAATCTTTTCAAGTATATTAAAGATGTGATTTAGGTTAAACAGCAGCTTATCACATAGTAACGAAGCATTTACCTATATTGGGTTTGCTATAAACAGGACACGGAAGCTGACTACAATTGCAGTTTTAGGATAAGAAACGACAATGCATTAATCCGGAAATAACCTCTAAATGCCAAATGCTAGATGAAAAAATATCGCACAGTAGGCTTGGCGAGGTTAAATGTGAAACGGTGCAATCTGGGCCGAGATTATCAGGCGATCTCGAAATTCCCAGACGACCATCTTAGAAGAATGATAACCAGTGATTCATCCTCAGTTATCGCCCTTTGGCTTTTCACTTGGTTATGATAGCTCTTTGTATGCTTTCTTTTGTAATTTACAACAGGAAAGGTGGAATGGTGGAGCTACAAAGAAGATGTATTTCCGAATGAATGAATGAATAGCCTCAGCATATCGCGCCCTAACGTTTCTTGTCATTGTATGCCACTACTGATTAGAAACAATCAACGCCAACGTATAAACATTGCTGCTGAGATGTATAAATGCATTTAGACTAGAAGTTTCCCAACGATACGAGAAACGTTTAAATTTTATTTTCAGGTCGGAGAAATAATAATGCATACTGTCTTGGTCAAAAACGTTTCCCAATGGCAATCTGTCATCACACAATGATATCTGATATTTCATACGCCACAGTTCCCACAAAATCGTTGTCGAATTACGCTTTTCTTTTTACGTTTCACGATCAACGTAAAATGAATAAATGACCCAGTTATAAAATCATCCGCTGTGCCACTGCAAACGATAATATCATATGGGAGTGTGAACTTTGTGGTGGTGGACAAGTTATTGCGACGCGTATAGCTCTACCGAGAACCATTAACCTGACAGATTAATGCAATGGTAAAGGAGGACACATGGTTTCATCTTGAGAAAATGTTGATCCCATGTACAGTTTATGCTATATGACGCTTTTGTAAAAGTTAGTGAGCCTACAAAAGCGCAACTCGTACAACTTTGAGTATTGTTTTATCTCTATTCGCTTAAGGCAATGCGATTAGTAGACAAGCTAAGGGCGTTGATATTATATTGATATGGTAAATGCTAATAGCAGGTTAATCTTTGTTCAATGGACGGTTATTGGTTATGAAGGGTGCAATTTTGACGTGCTGATGTGTACAGGTAGATTGATATGACTAATTCTTCTTTTGCACAAGCAAAGTTGTTCATCAACACAATGTGGTAGCTATATAGAGCAATTAAGAGTATGCCATATTTCTGACGAAAATGTTGATTGATTTTAACGCATAACCAGTAAACCACAACGTATATTTAAGCTCAAATCCGAGGCTCAGACACAACGCAGATTCATGAGCTCACTATTACATACTCATTATGGCTATGTATATAAACTAATCAGACTGACATTACATATGTATGGGAAACCAGTATTCATGAGTACCAGTCGCAACAAGACTTGAAAGGTGCTTCATTTGTCGTCGCACTATTGATAGAATATAGGCACATTAGCGATGCCATCCCAACCTCGTGGTTCGTGGCTGTTCCCATAAATTATCCAGATTATGATATAAAGCAAAAAGGCAAATTTACATTTTCGTAAGCAAGTAAAAAGTGACATTGACACCAGGTTCTACATTACTGCTTTGGCCCATTTTTAAAGCAAGATGTGACGATTGTTTGCGAATACAGATATTCATCTCTATGAAGATCGTTTGTCTACCAGCTGCAGTTCTGTTTAGATAAGCCAGCGACTCACGCTGATTGCTGCATTCATTACTCGATAACGAGAATATACATGGCAACTAAGTGTAAAGTTCGAGTTTTTGCACGCTTTATTTGTACTTGTAGTACGGCATCTGCAATGGAAGATTGAAATAAAATCGTGTCGTGTAAAGATACTTATTTGACTTATACCAAATCAATGCAACCCGGTCATAAATCAAATAATGTAAAGATTGTATTGAAAAGTACATTTATTGGGAAGATAAGGGTACTCACGAATTGTACTAGACAAGACACGTTAAACATTAACCTTTCTAATAACAAAGGAATTCATTTGAAAAAAAAATAATTGGTTTGTATACTTGGTAACATTGGATGCTTAAACAAGGAACTGCTGGTTACTTGAAAGACGCGATAAATGAACAAATCAATAACCGTGTTATCTGGGAATGGTTTGTCCCAACCAAGGATTTATTTGCAAAACTTAGCAAGCACAAACAGAGCCGACGTTAGCGATCGTCGTGTCGCATATTTGTCATGGCGATATATTATCCGGTTTAGTCGCACACATGGAATCCTGAACAATAATGTATGCGTCTTGCCAGAGTAAATGCACCAGTGCCGTTGTCTTTGAAATAATCGTCTGGCTGTCGCCGTGCAGCACCATAAACCTTGTAAATACTACTTATATACGATTAGCAGCCAATCATAAATGGAAGTTTCTCTAACAAGATGCAAATAAGTGCATCAAAATCCTATTTCATCAAAACATTTAACTAAAACATCTACACGTGCAGCACGTTCAATGTTAATAAGTTATTATGCTAATGTTGTAGTCATTGATGTGTCAGGGTATGAACACTTTTTATACATGTTCTCAAGGCACCAACTGTATGGGTATTACGCAGGTAGTGTAGACAGAATTGTTGTGCATGCAATATAATAAGCCTTTCATATGATTAATTGTGATTAGAAGGCGCTCCGCAAAAATACCCCAAATGAGTATACTACTTTTGGTCGCACACGTCAAAACTAGGGGCTATGACAAAGCAGGCAATAGTTATATACCCATCTGAGCGTCGGCTTTGCCTCACTGTGGATATAATTGCAATGCAATAAACACATGTTCAATGATAACTATCATTTGCTTGCTGCCATTGGATGCTGGAAATTACAAAACAGCATTATTTGTTTCACCATACGTTTTGCAACTCACGGCTTAGTACTAAGCGTCAACGAGCATTGCGGAATCATATCCACGATAATTATTCGCGATGACGCGGAGAACCATTATCTTAGCTGCAATTGCAATTGTGGTACAAGTAAGTGTGGAGAATGTGCTTGGCGAAAATCGCACATTCCACATAGAATTAGACGTGTCAGTGCTGACAAATACATTGTACAAGATGAAGATGCTAGCTTGTCTTGCTGTGCAATGCTGTGCCCGCTAAAGGATCTCTGTAGAAATGGCGTGCCATTGACTAATACCCGAAGATTGATATGCGAGATCAAAGACAACTTTAGTGTTAAGAAAATACTGACCGATGACAGTTTTAGAATCACATCGTATTTTATCGAGGTATGTTATCAAGTTTGAATTCTTAGCTGGAAGCGTGTTGCATTCTTCAGAAATTTTAATAGATTGTTATATACCGTGCGTATACCTAATACCGCTATATATCATGCGAAGCTCCAGGATAATGGATTTCAGACTTTGGAACGACACCTGCTTCTATTTTAAGTGGCCAAGCGATATGTGGGTGTACATCGGTACATCTAGCATTGATCGTTGCTGGCGTCTCTGAACTCACGAAACAAGAAACAGCTGAAAGATCCGCATATTTCTGGTGAGGATTAGTCAGCGATACTATTTTCACTGTGCCATTCAGTTTTCTCGCCATCTCAACCACATTGTTATGTCGTCTACACGATTGAAGGCCTTGTTCTCCGTTCGAAGTACAAGACATAACCTAAATGAAGTTTTGCAATTATCTTTCCAGATTCTATCTACATCTACACCGAATGTGTTATTTTATGGCGATGACGGTCAACTGCATACACTAAAATAACACACCAAGAAACAAGTAGCGAGATAAATGAATAACATACATTTCTTGGAGGCAAGGATGCAAGAAAAGCAAAATATTTGTATTTGCTGCATGTAATTTCTGGAATTTAAATGTTTTAACTATGAAATTCATTTGGCTCATATATCAATCATCGGGTTATGTCGTTGTCATCAGACGAATATTGTGGGCATATGTTGTGATCATTGTTTGCATAAACATTGACGATATCGACAATAAAGAAGCATCCATTCAATTCACTGAGTGCATTCATTTTACCACGATAAAATATACATTTTCTTACATAAACAAACTACAATACATATATTGAGTATTGGGTAAACAGTAACAAATACAGATACTGTTTGGGGTTATTCTTTGCAATCTGACATAGGTCTAGTGTCAGTCTTATCAATGGACCGACATTTTACTCACTCGATACCACTCATAATCTGCCGATAGTAACAATAAAGAAAACTAACTGCAATAGTCACAGGTTGCGTTTAATTGCCGATTGTGGCGATGTATGTGCATGCACAATGCTTTTCATTAAATAATAACAGAATAATTTAGGATAACATAGAGATATATGGCGAATCCATCGATAACATTAGTCCCTTTTGTGCTGTAACAGTGATGCTTGGACACACATCAGACGAGATTGAAATGATAAATGATTAACCCAATTATTATTTGGCGAATACACATGATGCGATTCTGCTTTTAAAAAGGTCTTATTATCGAAGGTTGCTTACTCAGGCAGTATAAATGTATAACCTACAGACACACCGGTATGTAGAAGCGACTCAATACCGATATTTTCATCAGACCATATGTTTTTTCATTGAAGCGATGTTTGTTGACATGCACAACTACAGGCATGAATTGGTAAGTTGGGTAATTACAAAGCTTAGATACATATATCGCGAGATAAAAGGAATATACTCCGTTATTGCTCTTTACAGTGATACTAATATCCCCGCTTGATGTCCTCATGTTATAAAGTTACGGAAACAACACAACATAACGTATTGATACACATACAATTCTAAGTTATTAAACCAATAATATTTATATTGGTGCGAAACAGCCGTTATTTACCGAGAGAGTTTGAGAGACTCCAGTTGAGGTAACAACTGAATGCTTGATTCATGCGTAATATTTGTTGTATTAGTTTTGCTCTTATTACGATCCATAATTCTCTCCGCATTGACATCAAATTATTGGTGTGGAAAAGATGCACATTTCCAATAATGGTACAATCGAATTATATTGTTTCGAATTATAAAGTTGTAGTTAGAGTCAGTCACTGCATATCATATCAAATGATGTACAACCCCTCTACTCACTTACCGTCAGATATTTAGGGTGTCAGGGTAGCGGGACTGGGGGTATGAAGGTTGATGTAATAACACAATCAGTAAGCATAACATGAGTGATTGTTAATATGTGATCACACACATATTTATTTTCAATTGATGAATTAGTTATATCCGTGGCCGTGCATGTGGTGTTCATATTACATCTTTATCCATCCTTTAATTTTCCTGACGAGGTTTCATATCACGGCACCATGGGTCAAACCTAAAACATGACTTGCCCATTTAAAAAAAACAAATTGGGAGCGTTATCTCCACTAGGCATGCGATGAATTGGTCGCCCAGCAGGTTTCTAATCAATATATATCTATCCTGAAAGAAAACTGGTTCCCTCGGTAAATTCAGTGAATTGACACAAAAGAAATAGAATGTGCAGTGAATATGACGCACAGGGCACAAAGACCATTTGCTTTGTAAACTTTTTTGTATATCAACGACCATTCATTCGTATTTGCAATTTCGAGTATTAGTAACTGACAATTGAACTTTTCCTTGAGAAATGACAAACAAAGCGTCGACTAACAGAGAGACTCCAGTAGAACTTCGACGTATAGACACCATCGAAAAACACAACACCCGTGGAAACATGTGAGTACCTACGACATTGTAGTACAGTTATCATCCTTCATCGACGGACAACCATAGACCAGCCCTTCATTGAGATCCGGAAACGGTTTAAATTCGACGCAACAACTCAGAAGTCACAAACCCACATCACCTCGTCTGAATAATTTGCTGCCGGTGTTCATTGCAAAAATTCACATCATCTATAATTCAAAGCCATGTCACTATTACATACGTGTTATCAGACTTTTACGATGAATGACAAAGAAGGGGCATTGTTTACAATAGACAACCTGCTCAGTAAAATTGGCGATAATTACAATCAATATCATCTTAGTTGTAACTCCAGCTTTACAGCCAGCGTACTTACCTGAGTACTTACCTAAGATACCAGATAAACTGTAATCCTGATAGACTTCAGATATCCCGAAATATATAGATATCACGTTTTAAGCCTAATTTACAACAAGCCTGTATATATTATTCGAATCACCTGAACCACATCGTTACCCAGTAGGCTTAAACAACTTATCAAAATTCGTTTGTTTGCTTTAAGGAACGTTCTACTAAGTTAAGATGAAGGTAAATATATTTCAGCGAGTCGATTGTTTGCTTAATCGAAAAGATAACTTTTATCCTCAAACGCCATTCCGAAAAAAAAACATACCTCAAGACTTATCCAACCATTCTGGCCATTACCGTTATACTTGGTCATTCTTGAGCGCAATATGTACAACAGAACCTGCAACTATCAAACCGATAACAGCGATAACTGTCAAGCTTAAGTGTGATGGATAATGGGTAAACAACCTTGCCTAATCGCTCACATTTCACCGAACGACCTGTCCTTCCATTTACAAATAAAACCAGCCACCAATTAACAACTCATAAGGACTCGATCAGCATCAACCACAACATCCGACATTATCAAGAGACTTTTGAGCTGATCTATGTGAAAATCAACAGATTCAAGAAGCGGTTCGGAAATTAAGATGTTCGTCTGTTGGTCGTTATGGGCACATCCAGTATTAAATGACCATAAGCACACAATTGAATCGTGCGATCCTTAACAATGTTGACGAGGAAAACATGTCGAGGAGCATCGGATTTCAAAACGTCGAACGATACATTATTAAGATACAAGTGCTTTTATCGGGTGCCCAATAATGGGCTGTCCGCTTAAGCCACTGCAGTGCTCGCACCCTTTATTTAATGGATGTATGCCGGTCTTTTCATAGTGTACATCACCGCTAATACATATTTAGCTTTGCTGGCTCACTTGCCGTTTCAATGCCTTCAGATATACTAGTCTTGAGTTAGGCCATATTAGGTCAAGGTAATGCGCGTCTTTACTGCAACCTTGCAGGCAATGCAAATGTACATGCGTGCTATATTGTCGGATAAATGTTTATTTCCAGGAAGGTGCCATGTAGACTATGTATACTAACGAATGTGAACGCATTATTTATAGTGGACAGAATAGCTTACCTTCATGTAATAATTTATGGTTTTATAAATTCATCGTGGTAATGCATTTTTTTAAATATATTTCAAATTATGGTACCTAACTGCAAAAATTACATGCGACATTTAAGATGTAGTTGATTACTGCTGAGCCACTTACGTTCAGCCCATCTGCATCCCTTCATGGGTTATTTGAGTGGCAATTATTTTAGTCCAATATGTCATGGATCATGGGTAATACTGTATCTAATAGCGACTATTCTTGCTTCTGCCCTCTTGTTCTCACGTTGCCCTCATTGATAAGGGAGTCAAGGGTCTTTATGGCGCTGTGGCATGAATGTTTAACTAGTATTTCCCAACGGCTATTGATAGAAACAGTTACTTTGCGATATGGCCTGGCAATATATATGTATGCCACCATCTATCATAATATGGGTTGGATTTACCTCTGGATTACCAAGTCAGTGCAATACACAACTTAAGTTGCCTTATCAATGGAAGTCTAGTTCATATATGCGTAACTGAAACTATTGAAAGCAATTATATGCACGTTTCTAACCACCGAAAGGCCTTAAGTGATTATATCATCAACTACAGTGAGCAACCCTGTCTGCGTATGTGGTGATATTTTCTAAGGAGCTCTAACTTATGCAGAATGGTTTCGCTAGATTGTATTTGTATCAACCGGTCTATTCCCATCTAGTTGTTCAATAATAAGTAAATCACCGGAACAGGGATTGATAAGCAGAGACCATTTTAAATTAATGTTGTTATGATGTGTGTAGATGTTATTGATTCCTTTCGACCTAAGGCAACTCGTATCAACAGAAAAACCTGGTCGATTTATGCCAAATCAATAAAGAGCGGGACACTGCGAGAGGGTAGAGGGATAATAGTAGCAATATATCTTTCATTTTCAATAAATGTGAGGTTTCATTCAAGCGATCGCTTATCCGGAGCACTCAATATTTTTGAGAGGTTAATGTTAATCAAACATCCGACATGAATCTATGAATAGGCTAATAGTAGTGGCATAACCCCAACAATATTGAATTCTGCTACAATTAATGTGTTAGCAAATTATGTTTGTACTAGTGTACCGATTATTATTAGTGATGTCCTAAATATTGTAACTGCAAACTCGATTTAGAAGAGGTTTGGTCCTGATTTATGTTACATAGTAAACCTCTCCTATGGTTGCACCTAAAGATATAATTCAGTCATCTTGGAAATATATTTGAACAGAAGGTAGTGCGATGCCGCAGCCATCATATTTCTGTGGATTTTGCCGATGAATTTCATGAAAAGCTAATATCCTCGACATGATGTAGGAATATCACTTCAGGAAAGATCACATGTTTTGTATGGATTACTTATCAAATGATCGATCGACAATAATTTGTGTCTGACGTAGCAGGAACAAAATCCACGCCTCTTCGATTTGATATTTTTCCTCGCTGTCTCTACACCAACGGCCAACGCCTCAAAACCATAAATAGAATACGCCAATTCAATGCCAAACACAGTATGTAGTGATAACATTATGGGCTTGACTCTTCTTTTCTTGGTTCTTCTACGTTGCCTTATCTTGTGCTACAAACTTTTGTCCTCGTCGAAGTCAAATATATACGCAACTGTTGTAGTCGAGTTCAAATGTTAGGAATTATGCAAAACATTATGAGCACTAAATAAATAATTCTAAATATATTTTATTAAGCCCATATTTGTATGAGCATTTATTAGGATTGAAACTTCTTTTGTTATGCGGAACGACAGAAAAGGAAATCCTCAAAATATAGTCCGATACATATTCATTATCACAGTTTTAACAAAAAATGCCCGTTCTGTGAACCACATGCCGGTTAACAACACATTTTGGCCCCGTTATGCAAACTGTTTATTGAGGGTCCTTTGCAAATACCATGCATAACGGTTGATCGCTACCGGATTTATTTAACCAACCATAGACATCCGAACCTTAAAGATTAGGGTATGAAGTAGCTACAGACAGCATTGTCTTCGATGATTTTAATTTCAAATGTCTTCAATCTCTATCTTTGTGAAACCTAAATGAACGATTTGTATAATTGCTCAAGATAAGCAGTGGAATAATTTCTTAACTGATCATGATTCGGAAAAATTATGTTCTAGAATCATGTAAATACAACATATTCTTTATACAGATGACGACTATGATATACTAATCCAACCTTCGATCAAATTATCCAGAAAAATCACTCATATATGTTGCTATGGATGTTGTACTTAATAAAATCGCGTCTTCGGTTTCTTATATTTTAGGTAGCTTTGATAAATCTTCTGGGGAATGTCATATTGTTTTATCAGAGCATACGAAATGAGCTATCGCAAGCAGATGCTGTCATCCCACTGCGAAATACTCGTTGTACTGACGGACCATGCATCACCCGCTAATGCGACCAGCTCACTGTATCCATTGTCCTGTGATGTCACAGAAAAACAAGCGTCACAGTGATAACTATTCTGAGCCCGTCATATGGCTGTTTAATCATCACGACTGCGACACAAACCAGAAAGTAACAATACTCGGTGCAGTTCAGCAAATAATCCCGATGAGTCAATCTGATATGACTGAAACAAATTGCGTCTGTTGTATTAACATCGAATGGAAGGTCTGTGAATATGACAGCTATCGTGCATCAGTGTGATAGATTCAGAAAAACATGGCGTCGGCTTATCAACGCAAATATTGATTTTTCACGATCCGCTCATGTACTCGCAATTTTATCGAATTATCAACTTCATCTTTGATTGTATATCCTATAATTAAGGTCAAACCACCTCAGCAGAGGCAATTACCTTAACAACAAGGCGTCAGCGGCTAGTCTATTATATGCATTCAGATGTGAGGTTGTTTTCAAGCATACATTAGTTTAGTAAGATACCATTGCAATATTCGAAAATACACAACCGAAATATATTAATTGGGCAACATCATCACCTGAACATAACCCACAATGCTCAGCATCGCTTAAAGCCTATTGGTTTAAGGATTGTTGCATTTATATGACCCATTAAATGATATGAATGTAATGGTTGTAAGAAGCAGCCAATATTATGTGGCCTAAGGGTCAGCGGTAAATCATGGAAACGTGTGCTTTGTACATACGCCGATTTCTAAATATTGGATTTTAAATGATACATTATCATAACAAAATGGACAACAACCTCTATTTTATGCAACAACTTCATTTTAAGAGAACACGGTCGTGAGACCCGCATTAACACACTTCCAGCCTTTAGTGTTTACTGTATTCGTGTTATGAATTATAAACTGCAACATTGCATTTAATAAACTCGATTGTTATTTATGAGCAAGAATATAGGGAAGTATGCACTATAACTAATTGTCAAAAACTGTGTGGGTGATATATTGCAGCATCAACCACAACTTCCGACAATATCAAGAGCCTATTGAGCTGATCTATGTGAAAATCAACAGATTCACAAAGCGGTTCGGAAATTAAGATGTTCGTCTGTTGGTCGTTATGGGCACATCCAGTATTAAATGACCATAAGCACACAATTGAATCGTGCGATCCTTGACAACGTTGACAAGGAAAACATGTCGAGGAGCATCGGATTTCAAAACGTCGAACGACACATTATTAAGATACAAGTGCTTTTATCGGGTGCCCAATAATGGGCTGTCCGCTTAAGCCACTGCAGTGCTCGCACCCATTAGTTAATGGGTGTATGCCGGTCTTTTCATAGTGTACATCACCACTAATACATATTTAGCTTTGCTGGCTCACTTGCCTTTTCTATGCCTTCAGATATACTAGTCTTGAGTTAGGCCATATTAGGTCAAGGTATTGTGCGTCTTAACTGCAACCTTGCAGGCAATGTAAATGTACGTGCGTGCTATATTGTCGGATAAATGTATAATTCTAGGAAGGTGCCATGTTGACTATGTATACTAACGAATGTGAACGCATTATTTATAGTGGACAGAATAGCTTAGCTTCATGTAATAATTTATGGTTTTATAAATTCATCGTCGTAATGCATTTTTTAAAATATATTTCACATTATGGTAAGTAGCTAACTGCAAAAAGTACATGCGACATTTGAAATATAGTTGATTACTGCTGAGCTACTTACGCTCAGTCCATCTGCATCCCTTCATGGGTTATTTGAGTAGCAATTATTTAAGTCCAATATGTTATGGATCATGGGTAATACTGTATCTAATAGCGACTATTCTCGCTTCTGCCCTCTTGTACTCACGTTCCCCTCATTGATAAGGGAGACAAGGGTCTTTATGGCGCAGTGGCATGAATATTCAGCTAGTATTTCCCATTGGCTATTGATGGGAACAGTTACTTTTCGACAATATATATGTATGCCACCATCTATCATATTATGGGATGGATTTACCACTGGATTATCAGGTCAGTGCGATGAATAACTTAAGTTGCTTTATCATTGGAAGTCTATTTTATATATGCGTAACTAAACTATTGACAGCAATTATATGCACGTGTCTAACCACCGAAAATGTCAAAAGTGATTATAGCATGCACTACAGTGATCAACCCTGTCTGTGTATGTGGTGATATTTTTTTAAGGGTCTCTAACTTATGCAAATTAGAAATGGTTTCGTTAGATTGTTTCACGCATGGTAACAGATCATGTTATTAAATATAATACATTAAGGAGCATATCACCTATTCATGTTCAATACGCATATACTCACCTCCGATGTTACATAATTGATGAAGTACGTAACCAAGTTACGCTGGTAAGTGAATTCGAGCCTATGAACAAGTTGCTTGACAGTAGAAGCTATTTCGCATCAAGTGTGACCAACATTTGTTTTCCCGATGGCAGTAGAAATTGCAAACAGTGTATTACTCACTATAACAAACATGAGTCGTTGACAGCAGCATAGGTTTCTACAATTCAATGTGACACCGCCTAGTTATGGGCGTTGCACATATTAAATTTGTCTTCAAGCATGAATTGTGTCGGCGCTCATTGTTCCGGATGATTGATGCAATACACATTAACAGAATATGAAAGGCAATGATCCGTCCATTCAACCGTAGTGGTTTCTTTCGCATCTGCGTATTTCACCTTGTGTTTGATTACACGCTCAACTATGTATGACCTTATAATCAAATATTCAAACAGAATAGAACAATTTGCTTCATTCAACATTTTAGCGACTTTGAGAGCTTTTGTGGGTCAACTCCACTCCTGCAGAACCGTATCACGCCGAATATTTTGAACACTATGATATCACATCCCAATAGCAGAAACTGAATTCATTTGATATCTGTGGATTTTGTAGATTAACTTTAAGCAAAGCAAATATCCCATGATATATGTATGGATTACTAATAAAATGATCGAACGACAATAGTTTGTGTCTGACGTAGCAGGTACAAAATCCACGCCCTTTCGGTTTATTTTTTTCGTCGCTATCTCTACACCAACGGCCAACGCCTCAAATCCATAAATGGTATACGCCAATTTAATGCCAAACAAAGTATGTAGTGATAACATATATGAGCTTGTTTCTTCTTTTCCTTCGTCTGCGTTGCCTTTTTTTGTGTTAAAATCTTTTGTCCTCGCTGCAGTCAATATACACAACTGTTGAAGTCCAGTTTAAATGTTAGGAATTATGCAAAACTTTATGATCACAGCATTGCCTTTGGTGATTATAATTTCAATTTCTTCCATTTCTATTTTCATGTAACTAAAATGAGTGATTTTTATAATGCTCAAGCTAAGCAGTGGAATAAATTAAGTAAATGATCAAGATTCGGAAGAATTATGTTCCAGAAACATGCAAATACAACATATTCTTTATACAGATTGCAACTATGATATACTAAACCAACCTTCGGATACATTATCCGGGGAAATCACTCATATATGTGACTATGGGTGTAGTACCTAATAAAATCGCGTCTTCGGATTCTTATATTTGGGAAGCCTTGATAAATCTTTGGGGGAAGGTCATATTGTCTTATCAGAGCATAAGAAATGATGCTGCCATCCCACTGCGAAATACTCGTACTGACGGACCCTGCATCACCCGCTAATGCGACCATTTCACCGTATGCATTGTCCTGTAATGTCACAGAAATGTGCGTCACGGTGAATAACTATTCTGAGCCCGTCATGTGGCTGTTCAATCATCACGACTGCGGCACAAACCAGAAATTAATAATACTCGATGCAGTTCAGAAAATAATCCCGAGGAGTCAATCTGATATGACTGAAACAAATTGCGTCTGTTGTATTAACAGTGACTGGAAGCTCTGTAATTATGGCAGCTACTGTGCATTAGTGTGATGGATTCACAAAAACATGGCGTCGGCCCATCAACGCAAATATTGTTTTTTTACGATCCATTCATGTTCTCGCAAGTAAATCGAATTATCGAACTCATCCTTGATTGCGTACCCGATAATTAAGGTCCAAACACGTCAGCAGAGGCAATTATCTTGACAACCAGGCATCAACGGCTAGTCTGATTATATGCATACATGTGCGATGCTGGTTTCAAAAATGCGTTGCTTTAGTAAGATACCACTGCAATATTTGAAAATAAACAATCAAAATGTATTAATTGGGCAACATCATCACCTGAGCATAGGGATGTATTGAATGTAAGAAGCAGCCAATATTATGTGGCCTAAGGGTCATCGGTAAATCATGGAAACGTATGGATGCAACAACTTCGTTATCAACGTGTAAAATATACCTGGCCGCAACATATGGCTGTCACATTGTGAGTCCATACAAATATAGCAAGTTTTTGTTTAGCATTGTTTTAGATATATACATATGGTTACTCCAACTATTTGCGAAATTATTCTCTCGATATAATTATTCGCATATGGTGCTTGCTGTGCTCACTGGGTCTTTTTCAACTCATAAGTCACATTGCAAGAAGACTTCAAACTGACAGCAGGCTCTTGAACTAGTTTGGTCTCAAGGCTTCACTGTTAACAGGCAATGAAACACCAATGGGCCATCATTGTTAATCACCTTGCGCAATGGACATTATTTTCTTTTGCAAATATATATTTGAGTAAGCAAAATTATATATGTATCCGACAGTTAACGAAACCCTTCTCTGAAGATCAAATCGACAAGATGATTAGAGTAATGCACTGATGTGTTGAATGGTTAACATTTGGCATAGATTGTTCCCTTCTCATATATCTGCATATAAATCAAGATTGTCGCTCGATTTAATGTGGATAATGTGTCTGCCACAAAATCGGTATTTGATTTGAATGGTTCACATGAAGCACAATCGCCAATGAATATTTATATGAATATATATATATATATCTATATATATATATATATATATATATATATATATATATATATAGATATATATATATAGATATATCTTTATATATGTATATAGTATATATATGTCTATATCTATATATCTTGACCATATGTCTATTTCTATATATAGACTTATATATATCCCTCTAGATATATAAATCTACCCTCTGTAGAGATCTATAGAAAGATATCTATATATATAGAGACTATCCCCTCCCTATATATACTTCTATATACCCACATCTCTCTCTCTCTATTTTTCTCCCTCTATCTCTCTCTATCTCTCTTTATATATCTATCTATCTCTCTATTATCTCTATCTCTCTCTATCTATATATATCTATCTATATATCTATATCTATATCTATATATATATAAAACATTAGGTTCAGCACGAGCCACTTATATAAATGAATGGGGACGAATCACAACCTTTCATGATTATTGATTATTGCGTTTCACACATCCATGATGGTCGCTGTCTTTAATCAACAAAATCACTCTCAGCATGGCATTTGTAGAATTCGCCGTCATCAAAGCGTGTAGCTTTATAATTTATGTATGTTTAGTGCTTTGCGGATATCATGCGTATCAAGGTTATAGCGATCCGAATGTCTGTATACGAATAAATCGAAGTGCTCCACCAATCAATCACTTTGTGTATGCGGCGGTTCGTGCTTTTTTTTTTACATTTTTGTATATCAGTGACCCAAACGAATAATGTGTGAGATATGCAGTTGGTTACAGCTTACCTGATCGCAATCAAGATACCGCTACTGCAGTATCAAGAATGCATCGTGCGTGTGATTCTTGCCCGTATCTTGTCTAATGAACCATTTTCCGATTCGGATTTGTAAAGAAGTGCAGCGGGTTACAGCTTATATGATCGAGATAAAGCTACTGCAATAAAATGAAAGCACAATACATTGTGCGTGTAATTCTTATCACACGTTTATACGACCTGAACACGCTAACTCGTGATACAGCTGTGATCTTGTTTGCTTTATATACCTTTCAATATCTGGACATAGTAATAAGGACATCATTTTAGAGGATAATTTGTCAATTATGCAGCAAACTTAGTGGCTACGCATTATTGGATGGGATATGAAAAGCCTATCCGCCGTATATATCTTCTCTGGTAGCTCAATGAATAGGTCAACTGTGCATCCAACCAAACTTAAACAGGATGAATATCATAACCAGCAAAACACAAAACGTCAAGCAAACTATTAAGAAAACAATGTAATATAATTACCATCTAGGCCATGTGAGTCCCAAAATACGATCGAATGGAGAAATCAAGACAGCGTGTTTTCCAATGTATAAGTAAAATCAATGGTGATTTGTCTGGTCATATTGTTAATGGTCTCCTAATGGTTCAATTCTGTCCAAAGCTGCACTGCATATTGGTAAGCTAGCCCAAATATATTTGTGGTTCTTCTCGGCTTCCATGTGTTAACATGTTTATCATCGAGATAATTTACTATTAACTACCAATATAATTACCGCGATTATTCTTCGACTATCAACCAATGCTTATGTGCGGGCATATTGTGAAAAAGATATGCATTTAAGATAATTCAGTCCTTGTTCATAGCGAATATGTACATTTTGGCGGCAATATCCCATCACAATTGTAACAAGCTGATATCTGCATTATGCCAGTCATAGAATAGAGTGAAAAAGCTTGAGTGTACATTTGATATTGTATATATAATTAATGAATATTTTAGAAGCATGTATTGTTAATGGTATTATTCGTAGAAATTAAAGGCGATTACAATATGATAATTACACTACGTTGCAACTGTTCAATTGTTGAATTGTTATGTCCTATGTTACTTGCTTTGTGCTGCTATAATGACAAACTGTCCACTAGTTTTTCAGCTCTATTTATTGATAGAAGTCTCTGTTTAACGTCAATTAATCAAAACAAGTCGATCCAAACAAAATTTACACCATCAAAGTTCAATCAGCATATATTATTGTGCATTGTAAGCATCAGTCAAAATTACAGAAGCATTTAAGATAATGCAGCTTATTTTTAGCTCATCACATAGAACACATTCGTGATGGTGGCTGCCCAAGCAATCCAGTCCTTTTAGCTATATATGCTTTCCTCAAAGCCTTAATTATTCTTAGATTGTAAATAAGTAATAATGGTGCAGTTTTGTCCAGCAAATGATCCCTCCCATGATTGCTGCGGCTGATTAGTGTCATAAAGGACTACTCATACCCAACTTTTATATGCCTGGGTAAGCGGTAATTGACGGTGCCTTCGCCCCTTACTTGTCATTTGCTGTGATTGCATGTAACTATATATGAATTTCATTACGCAAATAAACTTGGAGTTAGTTGTGTATCAAAATTGTAATGAATGTCAGAAAAGATAAATGACAAATAATTAATAATCAATGGACAGGTATAAACTAAAATCATATTTGATATACTGACAGGTTAGAGCTCAGCTACTAAGTAAGTTACTGCATTATCAAGTCAGAGTATCACTATGGCAGAATAGATATCTCAATGATACCCAGAAACGCAGAAAATTTGCTCTATATTTGCGGAGCAATTATGTGCAGATGGTATCATATGGAAATGTTTGAAGGCATGTCCAGCGGGAAGCAACAAATGACATGTCGTAGCTAAGTGCTTGACCTATCATAGCGAAATCATGAATGCAATATTATGTAGTACAACAACTGAAAAGCGTAAGCAGCAGCTGGTACTCCATTGACAGGCAAATGTTTTATTATGCTGCTAAGATTCAATTATCATACTTCTCCATCAGTTATAAGCATTAGAAAGTCTTTCGTAGCTTAGGCTAAGAATGCATCAGGTGCGTTTGAAAGTTTTGGCTGCATAGTAAGCACCGTTAAATGTAAATGTGTTTGATGTCGCCATGTAAAGTTTTTGCAAGGCAAAAAACCGACGTTTCGACGCATTGGTTTGTGTATTTGAAGCAGTTTGATCGCTGCACGGTGATACGGTGGCGCAGTAAATAAAAACACGATGTTGCCACAAATCATCAGTCAATTGTTGTTGTCGTAGCCATATATTCATACCACAGGGCTGCGACTGTTGTATCACGCAGCACGGTACACATGTAGCGACAAGTGTCAGCAAATATTAATGCACTGTACCCGCAAATACCTGCTTTAATTGTGTGTTACCTTGACATGCAATCATCACAAACGGTCGAAGGCAAACGAACATATATTGCATCGCATTGAATTTATTTTCTGTGCCGTTGATATATATCTTATTTTGATGCCTGATATATCTGTCGCTTTTACGGCAATATATGAACAACAAGGCAACATCGCCATTGCAACACCTGCTTTATTACTAGTAATTCTTGACAGTTTCCTTTTTTTTATATCTTGCCATCTACAATGTTCTACGTATATGAATTTGATTATCCTGAAATTATATTTTGAACCAATACAATGATTATGATGTCAAAAACATAGGTGACTCTTAAACATTTCTTCTTAAACAGCTGGTTGTGAAATAAAGCTCCAACATAGTATGCCTAGTAGATGCTAAATACTGTATACGCTTCTCTGAAGAAGAATCTAATTAGTAATTAGTTCGTCATAAATTCACATTTTGAGAATTTGAATGATGCAATTGCATATTTTAAACGATCCGGTCATTATGCATTGCCATTACGGTTGCACAACACGTTCCCGTAAGGCCTTTCGGTCAACGTTAATAATAGTACATTTTTATCCCTTTGTTTTCCTAAAACATTCAAGTGTTTTTACTCTGAGCTGGAGCGATAGCACTAAAGTAACATTCGAGCACTTAATGAGATACTGCATTGCAGTATTTCCTGTTGCTTTCATCGCGACATTAATCAGTTGTTAATGCAATCTGAGCATGCAATCATTACTAACGAGAACAGCTGCGCTCATGCATAGCTTCCTGCAGAGGTTTTGCAGCTAGTTTAGCCCTCGTTCACATGATAGGACAATGAACTCAAGCGGACTTGATATGTAGACGGTGTCTCGAAAAACAGAACTGAAGAACTGCGCCGCGTAGAGGTTGGCAACAATCTACGAAAAGCGTAGCTATCTCACGTCGAGGCGACTACTTGGACGACATTGCGATGATTAAGTAAAATGAAACACCTGTATTATTTGGTAAGTGACATAAAACAATTAGCTCGAATTGAGGTTCTTTTCCAGTCACTAATGGCCGGATATATAGCAATGCATCTTATCATACACGACATCCCTGGTTTCGGAAAATGAACGATATGTCCATTTTCGACGTATCAAGTAGAATATGATTACCCCCAATTAAATACAATAATTTCTACAAACGATGAGTCGTTAGAAACCTCCGTAAGTCCGTAAAAAGTTTCCAGGCTATCAAAGCTGTACCGGTAATCATGTGGCCGACTAAATAGTTCGTTGGGGCAGTTTGTTAAATGAGGCTAGAAACAAAAACCTGGTATCAAGCAGTTATAATCTCCGGCATCAATTAAAACATTTATTATTATGCAATATATGCTCATGATATTATATACATCGGTTAAATGCAAAACATTTGCGTTTGCTGCATGTAATCTTTGGACCACTATGTTTTCAAAATTCAATTCTCATGGCTTATATATTAATCGTCGGGTTTTGTCTTACACTGTGGGCGCATGTTGTGATCATTGTTTTTCTCTAAATTCTGTCAATAAAGAAGGATAGATACAATTCATTGAGTGCATTCAAATACCACGCATTTTACAACAACAAAATACATATTTTCTTTTATTGATGAATTACACTTGACCTAGGCCTTGCTCCTATGTTATCAATAGACTGACATTATATTCACTTATAATATACCGATAGATGAAACTATGATAACTATCGGTAACAATCACTGACTGCAATTAAATGTAAATGTAGCAATTTTATTGCATTCTTAGCACCAATAAAAATATTGCGGTACATACGGAATATACCGCGTTATTGTTCTTTATAGCGCTACTAATATCCCCGATTTGTGTCTTTATGTTATAACTTTATTAAACCAACTGAATTGATAACCGTCGCCATTTACTGAGGTTGAGACATTGTCGGTTGAGGTAACAATTGCATGCTTGACATATATGTAGTATTCATGCATCAGTTTATCAATAAGAACGATACATAATTCTGTCAGCATTGGCATCACATAGTAGCTGTGGATAAGATGTGCATTTCATAAATGGTTCGATCGAATTAAATATTTTTAACAGTGTACGTTCATTCCAGAGCCGCTGCTTTCACGATTATTTTGGATCGTCCCGATGGCTCAGACCATAAAGCATTTGAACAGTTATTGTATAAGCCAGTTAAAATATATGAAGGATAGTTCATTATGCAAAGAGCAATGGTGCTATATTCACTTATATGTAGCTCCCGTCTTCCCGATCCACGATATAAATGTGATTCATTCGGTTAGACACATCTTAAACGCAAGTGCAGTATGTTCATTGTATTTCATGAGAACAAATATGAGGTGCAAAAAGATGTCGATGCTATCTAAGCAGCGGTGATCTATGCCACAAACTGCTGTCGTTAGATGTGGCCACTGAACATCATATTAAATATATGGAAGAAATATTTCTGAATGGCAACGGCTACGATGTTTAGTTATTAAAGTATCTGGTTACCTCTGGAAATTAAATTAGTTTACACAAATGTCTGATTGTGAAGGGAAAACGACATTCAAACACATTAAATCTTTTGTTAGCTGTAGGGTGTAAAAGGGAGTGAATGGCAGGCACTAATTGAATATATGATGAAGCTTTACAATTATATCATTTGACAACTCAGCTTGCCAATGGGCTGATTTGTAATTCCTAGGAAATGTACTTGATTATTGGTTTGGGAATTAATTATGTTTGTTTTGCAAGAAGCGCCTCCACGATGCCAGCCGAAATTGCGATAAATCACCATTTTTGTCATCAGATTTATGCGATCTACGTCGTTCAATTAATAAGATTAATGCACGAGCACTGGGGCAGATATAATGATAGGCCTCCAAGCGGACGTAATCAGCTGAAGGCGAGCATTAAGTGGGACCGAGCATTGAAGCAGCTAGCAGAGAATATTAATAATATTGATGTCGTTCAATATATCCAAACTATTGAGCCACAAAATGATATAGGAACCTTAATAGTATTACAAAGTACGCCGATAAGCAACAATGATAAAAGTTTTCGCATTATTTATGGGGGTTGTAATGCAATGCGCTGTCGTGCTATCGTACTTTGTCTTAGAAACCTAAAGTAATGGTAAGAGAGACCAAATTCCTGTCAAAGCAATGCCTATAATTTGTCTGATGGATGATATTTGTCCGGTAATCGATTTTTTTCGACACAATTTCAAGGGTTAGAACTAATACGAAGAAATTAATAACTTTGATGGAAGCCTGGGCAGTCTGCAAACGAATTGAACGCATCAAACGTTGGGACCTCGCTAAATTGAAGTTGCCATTTGCAGATTACGCCCTGGGTAGCCTATTTACCCCGATTAATTCCACTGAATGTGTGCGTTATCTTATGCTACTGAGGTCTTGTCAGTAAAATCCAACAGATATATTGCGGTTTAGTTGGGCTCTAGATACCAATTTTACACATGGATTCCTATCGGGAAGAGAGTATCGTCACTGGACAGAGGAGAAACAATTATTTAATAAACCCTTCCTAATAGACAGCAAACTAACCCGCGCATGAAAAGCTACATTTAAATTACCTGATGAGACACTGTGATTTTGATAGGCTTAAGATATTCATAAAGATATTGATATCGCGTTTCAAAGGCTATTCTACAGCCAACAAAACATAAACCCGAATCTTTAATTTAAATCACCTGAATCGTATATATACAAAGTAGTCTTTAACAACTTTTCTTTTCACGTATATATATACCAAAAAGTATTTAACTGCATAACTGGGCGAGTTGATTGTTTGCATAATCGAAAAGATAAACTGATATCATCAAAAATTATTTCGGAATAAAAACAAACACAAACACTGAATTGGTTCAATCCGGCATCCTGACCTTTACGGTTATACTTGTTAATTAGTGGTTGATTGTAGCTAGTGCAGGCCAGATAAAACTGTACAATACTTACATACGCTTAGCATCCCATTTGAGTAATTGAACTGTACATTTATTACGTTAAGACAACTGTTATCCTTGAGAGTGTGCTAATATATGTCGAATCAATATGCACGATTACGTCGCGAAGAAAAGGCAACCTCAAGGGACTTGTTTGGTACTAATACAAGTGCATATTCATCTACTTGATATCGAGCGCCTATTTCATTGGAGAGCTCATGATTATTCTACTCAAGTGGTTTCAATCTGCTTAATTAAACAGCATTGGTGTCACAGTTCCAACAACACACAAGATTACTTTTCGTAATTTTGAAAGGGGTAGTGAATTAGCTTTCCTCGATACAAATATCCATTTCAAGTTAGTAAACCAATCAATCGGAACACCCAGTAGGCATCACAAATGAAGAGATTGGCTGACATAGCTTTGAAACAAAGTGAACGAAGGGGACAAATAATTCTAGACCGCATCTTGTCTTCCGAAACGCATTTGTAAAACGCGTTTTATCAAATCAGAGTATCGAGCTGCCTCCAGTTGCAGCTTTCATCTCATTGGCAATCACTCGATTATACGACCTAAACACGCACACTCTACCAATGAAACCAACCATATGAATGTTATTTACCCTAGGTTGTCGAATAAAAAACACACTTCCATATATGTGATTCACTATTCAGTGCCCGTCAGACGGCCGTTCCGATATCGCTGCTGTGGCACAGAACGGAGATGAGTTATAGATGAATAGCCCTGATACACAGCGTAATCGCGTGTAGCGTGCGATGATACAATCAATAATATGAATGTATAACGTAGAGATTAAGCATTTGTTTCTATTGATTATTTGGAGTGGGTGACCACGTGAGTATTTCCAGTCTGGTCTTCGTTACATGTTGTTTGAATCCGTCTAGCAATATTTGTAATGTACGGTAAGTCTTCCAGTACTAGTGATCATTGTAGAGACGTGATACAAAGATGAACGGATTGTATATCGCCAGCAAATATGATTCAGTTACCGTCTCAATTTTGTACCTTTGAGATGATACAAAATCATAAACAGACGAAATTACATGAATAATCTGCTACGTGCCATTCTTTGACCTACAAAAGATCTGTTACATTTGATCTTCTAGATATATTTCCTCTGTTGGTTACAACGACTGTGGTGCCCAGAGCAAAAGCATAAAACGTGTTGTGTTTCATGTGATTTTACCATTATTTACATACTGAACTTCCATTTTCTGGTGCTAGAACACGAATTATTTTATTGTTCCGACGCGTTTTGCATCGCGGGGTATTCACTCATATACGTCTTGCTTCTGAGAATGTCATCGATAATTTAGAAACCACTCTGAGCGCTGCGCATTCCGCCGATCGGAAGAAAATGCATCCTTCTGTATTATGCATTGTAAATGAATTGTATGTGTATGCAGTGCTATTGTAGGGTGATAGAACGAACTCTATTTTTGATCTTTACAGACATTTCCCTCTTTTAGGCAAGAGGGTGGTCCGAATGGGAGATGTAAATGGGATGTGTTCATTAGTGAGTGAAACTATTGCCTCAGTTGGGGCATCAGCATTTTCTAACCCCCTTTGCAATGTTTTCGTTATCACAACTATTAAGTAGGTCCTCATTGTCTTAACAACATATGTTGCAAACATTACTTTTAAGTAGTAAGTGATTGTACCTCGGATCGTCTTGGATCCTTCCCTGAGAGTTTTTTTAAGAGCACGTAATTCGTCAACCTGAATGTGGCCGTTGCTATCACTGCGTCTATGCTTTTAATGCGTAATCACATTCACAAGTGAAAGTTGAATTTTCGTGATAGTACTATATACGTTCCAATCAATACGACAAGGTTGTATTCTGTCAATACTTAGGTCAGAAACCATAGCCATACATAAATACGTTCATCTGGCTAATGCTTGCGAACGCAGTGAATGGAATTGCAATCGGGTGAAGACGTAATGCAAATGAAAGTATGCCTCCTCGCAAATCTAAACGACGCAAACGCGCTTCACTAATAGAAATTTGTTTTTTTTGTAAATATACATGCAACGTTTTTGCTATAGAATTATGTTGTGGTAATATAATGCCAAATATAACTCTGATGCGCTCAGCAATTTTAGCAAGTAAGCAACAGAATTGCTATAACATGCATTGTGAAAGGTAGTTAGGTGTATATTATAGAAACGAAACCCAAGGCTTTTGAAAGCCAAATAATTATTCGGCTAATAAGGCGTGAAGCAACATCCCATAAACTAATATCATGTTAATATTATGCATTTGATATAGATGCACAATCTGTCAAAACTATTTCGCCGATAAGATTAGTTTGGCACTGAGCTTGACTGAGGGGGCGGGGGTGTTGTTCGCCCGGTACATTTGGTTAAATTATTATAAGCGAGGTTATGGCCGTTATCATCAGTTAGACAAATGTACTAACCTTGTATCCTTCTCCTGATGGCATGTATGTTATAAATGTCAGTAATGTAATTAAACGTATTGTTATCCAACCTGTGTCATGTGTATCCCATCATACTTTACCGTTAGCCCACATTGCTCCTCTGTTGGATGCCATATTACAATTAAAACGTACGTACAGTATTGATGTCGTAAATCATCTGTCCATAATAATATTTAGCAAAGGTTATGATTGCTATCTCACTCAACTGAGAGTTAGCGGCGCTGGGTTCTGTTGGATACATCGCGAGTGTCAAAGTCATTTGAACAGTGGCCTGTAAATACTCACATTATATTCACACACGATGTATCAACATATTTGCATAAAAATGTCCGACATCAAAGCGAACGATTGTTTCATATCTTGTTAGGTCCCTAATAAGCCAACATTGTATTTGTCCAATGTAAAGCAAATGCCGTAAATAGCACTTACCATATTCTGCCATGTCCGTGTCCGCAGATATAATGTATTTCCATGCTGTTATCTAGTGTTCTATGCTTAAACACTTGTAAAATTATGCACATATTCTGGAACAAAGAATCAATCACAATGGTGGAAATTCTATGCTATATTCGAGATACACTTTACTTCTTTTCTCGTAGAGATATCAGGATGCAGCTCCTTCCACAATACAATCCGTCACTCTGGCAGGACAAGAACACTATTGATGCCGATAAAAGCCACGCCAACAAATTATGTTTACATTTCCCAGACGCCTGGATAGCATCAGTTTTCAAAAACATTACTCCCCATTACACACGGAAATATCAGTATTTCTTGCGTGACACTTGAACAACCCATGTTGATAGATCATATATGAAAACAAAAATCAAGAAAGCACGTTAAGCTATCCGTATGATCACCACTTTATTCGGATGTGTGAATGTCAGTATTTACAATTGCCATGGCATTTGTGATCAGATGTTTGGGTCTCGGACATAATTTCGCGTTGATCAATTTATGAGACGGATTAAAATAAGGCTGGAGAATATTCTGTCGGATTTGATGCATAGTGCTATAATATGGGTTAAACCAGGGGGTTAGGTAAGCAGCGTTCTTACTATGTTGCACTGAAACCTTGCATATGATTTAAGTTTCCCTTTCATCGATCACCATTTCGTAATGACGAAATATAACCACACCTAACCAACTGCCATTGTGTTCAAGCTATGGATATGAGAATACCATGTCCCTTTGTGTAATGCATGATCAAGACAGAGACAGCAGTATTGTCTAGAGGAGAAGGCAATTATCTGCGGTGTTGCAAGATAAGTCTTCAATGCGAATTCCCCTTCACATTGCTCAATGTGTGTAAGGGCACTGCTGTTTTCCAAGACATGAATTCGTATGAGTAAATAGTGTCAATGCCGCAGTCTATGCATACATATTGTGTCATGTCAACATTGTCGACATAAATATAAAGCCTTCATTTGTAGATTGCACAGATACTATATTCTACACCAGATGTCTATTACTAGGTCCTTTCATGATTGTCAACGTGCATCAGTGTGTGTTAATATTCATTAGTCATTTTAAACTCACCCGGTTCTAAGTGGAAATATAACAATAATTCAGCCACGTCGTTTTAATTTATGGGCAATACATATCATATTAAAGGTTCCTAATTTACATATTTGACACTGACGAGCTAACAAGTTTTCACAAGGATAGACCCATATTCTGCCTTGGCTTGTGGTTGGCCATCAAATAGATATCAAACGATGAGGTAATTGTTACTCAGTTTGGTACAATTAAAAGATGATCCAGCGAGCAACAAATAATGTGTTTTGGCTTCGTAATATTTTGAGGGGCGCTAAATAAAGAATTATGCAGGTGTTGGTACAGTCATCTCTGCAACACAATTGATAATAATATCATTTATAGTAAAGGCATTATAAGCAGTTACAATTTGGCGATAAATTATAACCTTGCCAACCGTATTTGATAACCTAATTATGTAGCACTCTATTCAAGAACACAATTAAACAAGAATGGCTACCTAATGGTTATCATATATTTTACCAGCATCCTGGATAATGTGGCTTCAAGTCTTCTAAAACAACAGCTTCTTATTGCTAGCAAGACAAAACACAATTTCTTTAAACTTAGGTATTACTAAATGTAACACCGTACACTCAAATGAAGCCGTTTGTGATAGTCAGTCAACTTACAAAGGTTTAACTCAGCCGCCGATCCATTTCGATACATATGTACGTATCTGCACTGTCTTTGCTCAAGTCATTGGTATAAGATCAGCTCAATTTATTAACTTAATTTATATGCGTATCTGAGCTGTTTGTTAGATACAGACAACACCGCCAGATTGATACACAGGAGTCAGACAGAATTATACCAACATGCTACAAATAACAGACAGTTTTACGCCAATTATTCAACACAGACGGATGCGACAATAACGCTGTGCGGTACAGCCCACAAGTACCATCAGCAAATTAACTGCGCTTCGTCCGCAACAGTCAAAGTAGGTAACAACCGCCTAGTCGAACTTCATGAATGTTGAATTGCTATGTTACTGATTGAAGTATCATGTCACATGAGCATGCAATGCATCAAACGTGTAACAAGGTCAATTGCTACTGCTCGGGATTTATTGCGGATGTCATATAACCAGGAATATTTGCGGCTACAGGTTTGTTTTTGGTCCATGTACATTTTCAAGGGGTTAATGGCGACACTAAAAATATAATGCATTTAATATTAGTTAAGGATATATGTTAGTAACAATAGAGAATTTGGCTTGATGCCATGCTACAGAAATTAATATTACCCTGGGTAAATCATGTAATAATTGCCCGACTGACCGTTTGTTTGATAGCAAAGTCCCTATTGCTATAATGACAAGCAGTCAATATCAAATGCATTTTGTGACTGCAAAATACACTAAAGAAGGCTAGATATACAATAGATAAACGCAATACATAACGTGCGACGGAATATCTTGCAATTGATACAAGTCAACAGTATATTTCACCAGCTAGGTGATTTACACGCGTGTTAATGGGTATAGGTAATATAGCTCGGTACCTGTAATTTGGCTCCTGCATTGCGTCAATGACCTATGCTACATTTGTGCAGCACCGATCAGTAATATTGAAACATATATTTTTGTCATACCAAAACAAAACGTTCATCTCGAGTTATGAACAAAGATCTACGCAATTTTTAGTTAGGTTGACAGTATTACTACGAAAAGTATGGTCTCTATATTCACGCATATAGACGAAAACATGATTTAATGATAATTCTTCGCTCATTAATACTTCTGATAACATTAGACGTTGCAGCCCGCGTTGCTCGTTTAATGTACACAGGGGAAAACACCGCACAATAACATTATTCATAATGTTATCGATTTAACTTATGTTGTCTGAACTGCGCTTCGGAGAGGTATCTATATAAACACAGGTGAACCTAACAGCTTATATTTCACATTGGCAACTATCTACAAAAATACGCTGCAACCTCGATGCCAATAGGAGATGTGTTTCACTAATAAGGGTGTTTTTGGTTCTGCATTTAGCTCCGTTGATACGTTCTTTGCTTCCAGACATTGTTGTTACAAATCGATTTTTTCTTAGTTGTAATCAGTTTAACTGCTCTTTAATGATAAAAAATACAGAGGAGGTTACGCTAACTCTAAATTACAGATTTGCTTATCAATATGCTATCATTTCTTCACAAAATATTCTGGATCATGATGATCCTCGACCAAAAATCCATAAACTTCATTTAGACGTGTACCTATGCATCATTGAATTGTGTCAAACAACGAACTACACCTCTGGTTGGGTATACAATGATCATGATGCTAAAAAACTAAGGTAACGATTAAACATTCAAACTGCTGGTTCTGAAATAAAGCTATTACATGCCTCGTGGAAACTGCGTTCTGTAGACGCTTCACTAGAGAAGAACCTTAATGTGTAATAAGCCTGCCATAAACGAACAATGAGTGACATTTTATGATGCAATTACGTTTTTTTACAAGACTTTGTTATTACCCATTGCCACAATTTATTGGCTCACTGCCATTTTTTTGTCAATTTGCTATCTTGTATGATTGCTCTCCCTAGGCTGTAGAGATTTACACACATAATGATTTACTGCACCAGTATTTTCTGCTGCTTTTATCGCGTAATTATGCAATTATTCATGCCATCTAAGCATGCAATCATTACTAATGAAAACAGCTGCGCGCGTGCGTATCTTCCTGTATAGGTTTTGCAGTTTGTTTAGTCGTCGTTCATCCAATGAGCCGTCCATACGGTCCGTCAATGAACGCGAAGGTGTCACCTAACACTAAACACGAGAACGGCTTTAATTTCACTCTGGCAATAATCCACGGAAGTCAGGTGCTACCTCACGTCGAGGCGATTACTTGGCCGGCATTGCGATGATAACGCAAAGATGAAACACTGTAAATGCAACCTGAGTATTGATGTATAATTAGGTGCCTGACAATCCACAATGAAATACTTTAACCTGATCGTAAAAAGCAAATTTATAACAGATGTAACCATTTAGTATTGGACAGCAAACAATAATGATGATGTAATTTTCCATTAAAGTTTCACCGTGAACGTCGGCACTGTTTAGGGTAGCAGTGATGAAGACGAGACGTCAATTGAATGGTAACTAGAAAGCGGAGGTTTATTTCTGAATGATGGGGTACGGATTCCGTATCCCGCAAGTCCGAATATATATATTACAAATCTATGGTATGGAGTAATATCCAGAGGCTACTGCTGAGCTGGAATTCCAAACTTCTATGTGCCGTACGGAGTTGGCTTTCCAACTAGGTCCGTACGACGGTGACTGTTTCGTTGCCCCAATGCTGAATGTGTTTGTGTTCGAGCGGAGCCAGGTATTATAGGGCAATGGATGTAAGGCATTGGTAGACAATTTTGAGTGGCATGAGGGTAAAGTGTTAATTTGGAATAAGAGCCACCGAACATGCGGGTCTGAATGAGGGTCAATGAGGGTCAATGAATGCTTAACACTGTCCAATTTTCATCGGTTTGGAATGATTTCGTGGGAGCATTGTATTATCAGTCTTTCGATCCAAGAGAGGATCAAATGCGTGTAGACTGAGAAGAAAACACCTCTATTGCTTCATATCTAGCATATGCATCTTTTACCTACAAACAATTATGTGATAATTACTCAACCTGGTGGTGAATAGCCCCTTTCGCATATATCAACAATTGTAATTGGTGAATAGATGCTAATAAACTCATGATAAATGTATCAAAGCTGACTAAATATAGACGTGTTACATCTGATAAGCAAATGGAATGCGAGTCTGTAATAGGTCTTCCGAATTTATCGTCTTTTTAAACGTGCGCAAGATATCGTTATTTCAAGAAAAAGGGCTGATGCAATTCGTTAATGTAATTAAATGAAATGTTTACAATAACTACAGCCGTATCTCTACAACCTTCCTCATTGTTACAACATGGATATTTGTAACATTAGGTTTCAAGGCACAATGGCCGTTCACCCATTTAAAAGCTTGTACCGTATATTTTTGCATTTCGTTATTGACATCATTGTACCGTCGCACTATAATACTGAAAATGACCTATGAATATTATGGTGGTTCCTCAAGGCACCTTTCATATTTCTGATTAACTCACTGACCACCTACGCGTCAAGCTCATATATGGCAAATACACAAAACCACAGTACGACATTGCACTGACGACACCTGATTATCAGACAGTGCGTGCCTCAATAGATATTATATGTGGTACAATCGGTAGTAGGGGTGACAGTCAGCTGTAAATCTTAATTTGACTCCCGTTTTAGTTCAATGATCATTTCTTCTTATTGGCTCGGTAGGATGAAAGAAATAGGGATTATATCATTAACAATCGAGTGAATTAAAATTATTTCAGACACCTTTATTGATCAAAAGTTAACTAGCAAGCTGTCAAATGAACTGGTTAGTATGTAGACAATTATAGCTGCATAACATATCCGAATGGTATTCAACGTGTACTTTGTTGGCTGTTTTTGCATAACACTTCTGATATCATGGCTAGTTGTGAGAATGACTTTAAGTCGCCATTAGCTTAGGAACTGCTTATTTTAGCTATACGCATCTAGGATTTGTGTATGCCGCCATACATAAAGATTTGTAGTTCACGCTGCCACAAAGTTGCTTAACCCAGCATATCCTTGTGTATTTACGTATGACTTACTTAGGGAGAGAAACAACGTATAACAATGCCTTACGACGCACGTTATTCCAAAATCACTTGGTTGCTGACATTTATGAAAGAGCAGGAATCGAAAACTACAGACAAAGACAATAATATCGTTTGTAAACTAAAATGGACTACGCTGCTGTATTTCATAAAGTGTTTACGCTGAAAAGGCGATAAATCGAATTCGCTAAAAGGCAAAAATAACAACGGTTCGATCAAATGTCAGGGATATTTGTAATAAAATGATAAGCTTTGTTAGTTGCTGATCTGTAATTCATGTATATCCAAATAAGAGGGCATTTGATGGCATATAGGCAAGGAAGCAACTGCCTTTAGAACTATGCCTGTGCAAGCTAGATAGGGTTTGGATGAATTGCAAGAGCAACGTAGTAGTGCGTTGTCAATGAATGCTCTGCTTTTCCTTTTATGTCCACACCACGTGGTGGCATTTACTTCCTGTTCGGAAATAATACTTCGCATCAGGCATGCGATTTCGTTGACATCTATTTTCATACCTGCCGTTTAGTTGACCATGTGTGTGTGTTTTGCTTCAATAAACTAGATCTAGCATCCTGGCTTTGATACACAAGATGCACCTGTTGATAAACACGCTTATTATTCGACTGAAATACGAACTTAACATGGAATAAGGATGATTATGTTTAAGATACATATCACGTCAATTATGCCGTCCCATTGACACTAGCCACTTCATTGTTTAAATTTCCAGGAATATCAATTACATCGGGCTAGTTTGCTGCACATCGGAAATAACGTGAAAGTTTGGTGCTGACCTGGAACGACCTGCCTTGTGAGATGTCAGACATGACCTGCAAAAGATGCCAAGCCACGTATTGCGATAATAATTTCCCTAAGAGCTTCATAACGCGTAATGACAAGTGTCCAACAAACAGACTAGTCCGCATCATGTGACTTCACGATGTTATGTAAAACAATGTGTAGTTTGGTCCAACGACGAGGGGTTGGGGATATGGAGACTATAAAACCATCAATCGACTGTTGCCTTGTGTATTCCTCCCTTCTCCAGCGTTCTTGCGAGCGTGCAGAAATAATCGACGTTTTCCCTAAGGTGTTGTGCACAAAACCTGGCCGTGGATCAATTATTTCACCGTCGCATAGAGCCCATAAGTCAAAAACTGAATGTACCAAAGCGTCAAGTGAAGTTCAAATATTTGTGCTGTTATCACGGTTTGGCTGATGCAGTTTCTATAAAACCGGATATGATAATGTGTCAGCCTATATTTTTCAGTTTGAGTGAGCCGTCGTCACACGAGCTTCCTTTATGTACGAGGTTGCATTATGTGCGAGCTTGCTTTATGTAACACGGGGTTATAAGGTTCCACGAGCATAACAGGGAGCCTAGAATCCTCCATAACTACCAGGCTATCTATCTCATTCATCACGTCAAAACAAGTGAACCGGGGTTATTCAGACAATGCATCATTGTTTTATGGTTTTTGTTTTGCACCCCTCGATGCCATTCGCGGTATATCGAAATCATGCATTAGGATGGATCACGCATTAGAACACAGTATGTATTACATCATTGCTGGGTTTGTTTTCTACAGCGCCATCATCATGTTTAAAGCCTATCATAGCTGCATCCGAGCAGCATTATGCAGTATCATCACGCTTATGTGCTTATACCTACCAATATGGCCTTTTTGCTCACTGGCGAGTATGCAAGGAATATGAGAAGCAAATTAGATTGGCGATGTCTGTAAAGCCATACCAGGATATAAACAACGCTTATTGGAAAGCGTGAATTGCGAGTAAATTATTAAACACCTGACTGAAAATAATTGGCTATTGACCAGCGTATGGATATGCACATTGCTTACATTTAAATCAGACTGTTTGTACCATACATACTGGGTAAATTGCGACAAATGTATAGTAGTTACACAGCAGCATATATGTTCACTCTGAAGATCTTACAAACTGGCATGAATGGAAGTATTGATTATCTCATATACTTATCCCGAGGGGCGTACACCATTGAATACAACACGCGTGTATTGCACCTGGCCATGCAATCATCACGTGCTGTCAAATTAAAATGATTAATTTTGCAGCTTGGTACAAGTAATTTACTATGGGCTTTCCAACAGCTCTCTGATTAGGCTATATAAAGAAACATAGATGCAGTTTAAACCCACATTTTCAGTTCACTTGCGGATGTTTTGCTGAAAATATTTCATGGCCAGACAGAACGAACTGATATGCTTCCATATTGCCCGTATTTCACTGTGTCGTGGATGATAATATAATTATGACACTAGATATCTGCGAAGTTTGTACGATATATCATCAAATATTAAGGCAATGTTGAACTGTTGCACCTGACGCAAAACGTCACCGTTTTTCGAAGTGCATAGAATGTAGTGAAAAAAGTCCCATGTTTGTTGATTTGCAATGTACGTTTGAATTAGCTGTGAGACCAAACCATCAACATAAGCATCCTAGTACATCTATGTCATGATCTATATTTTGGGGTTATGCAATCGATTCAGCCCTTATTCCGCCCACTCACAGGACACAGTTTTATCGAGGTGATACAACGCGCATGTATACACATGTACACATAATATATGTTGATGGCGTCCTATTTGAATTTCTTTCAACGCTATACAGATATGACATAACAATATCTGCATATATTGATCAATGGACAGGACAAAAGGACACATAGTTATGGTATGTAACAAGAATTTTACTATCAATTAATCAACAGACCTTGCCATTAATGCTTGCAAACCTAACATTGTAGGCGTTTATTGAGCAATGCACAGACTAAACACAAATAGTAATAACATAGGTATTAGCAAGCATAGAAATATATGCGCATAATGAAATTCCCTGATCAGCCGGCAATGATGTGTGGATCCCATTAGCTATTTAGCAAGACGTGACAAAGATTATATTAGTCTCAAGATTTAAGACCATCGACATAGGCATGAACGCGCGAAAACCTCGCATGCATTGTTGTAAGGTTTTTTATATAATGACAATCTTAAATAAGACTAAATACTATGTAACCTGATTACGAGTCATTGCCATTGCGCATATAAGCTGATAATTGATAATCCCGCTATATGATGTAGTCTGCCACGTCCCAAAGCACATACTATGAATACTAACATTGTATTGCCAGTTAAATGTTCACAGATGACCAGCTGTAAAACGAATACTGTTTGTTTGAAACGGTAGCAGTCAGTTAGAAACCACAGCGGTGATTAACTTTGTTAATCTATGTGTGATATATTGCTGGTTGCAATATAAGGTAGCATTTATAAGCAATGATTCAAATGTACTACTAGGTCAATTACATGTCTACTGCTCGAGATATATTGGTCGTGTCTAACAACCAGGTACGTTTACCACGTCTATTTTTGGATCATGATTAAGAGTCTAGTCACAAGAATTACATTCATCTAGATGCCATGCAGACATTCGATTTCGTGCGATCGAACAGTGTGTATTAACAATGCAACCCCGTGTGCAGCATCAAATTAATGCTTGCCATTTATCTGATAATCAAAGTCTACAGTTTTTTTCGTCCTTATCACCAAGCAAAAATCATCTTCATATATAGATTAATTATGTGTGCTACATTAAGCCCATGGACGAATAATACGTTATGATGTCTACCGATAGCTTACTTAAATGATTCGCGCGTTGTCAGATAAGTACGGGCAGAGCTTCAGTTTTGAATTATTAAAAGTAAGGCGTCATTACATATTCGCTATTTGATTCATGTCGAGTTACTGGGATTGAGGATCGCCTTTGCAACTGAATGGAAAGGAGGTACGGGATATGCATTTTTACTTAAACGTGCGTTGAAGGGCTAATTGACGGTATAGCTTTTCAGTTGGAAATAAAGAAGGATCAATAAAATGGATGTGGCCAATTACCCATACTATGAGCAAAACAGATCAATCTCACTTTTCTTCCCCTGACGTGCAATAATGACGACATTCTTATATTAAGGTTGCACCGTTAATTAATTCAAAACGACTAAGGTTAAATATTGTCACAATTGCTGGATATTGTGCTAGGTCAATAACGAGTTAATAGCAAATCGTTTCCGTTGGTTATATTTAACAATGACGTGATTACCACATGAGGACTACAGCAAACAAGTATATATTCTCAGAATGACAATTTTCCGGCAGTTTGCAATCTTACACATCTATTGAAAGATCTTCAATATCAATTCGTGGTATGGAGAAAGCATACATCAAACAGTCAAAAGTTAAACAGTATGTAACATAACATCGGACCTCGATTGCTTAATAACTGAATGTTTGCGATGCTTTACTCATAACCACCGCACGTAGGTCCTGCAATCATGTAAAATCTATAGAATATACATTCGAATGCAGATATGCTCATTTGATTTCTATTTCAAACCCTTTTAACGGACGTTGTCATGGTTTGGTTAAAACGCTCAAATGTACAAAGGTGCTAATAGAGGTTCACCCGATGAAAATGTCAGTGGGGTACACGTGGATTACATTTGCATGCAAGCTGTATTTCTAGCACTTCATTATTGCTTTTGGATGCACATATTTGCCTCTGGACAATGCCCTGGAAATTATTTATGTTGCGATCGTTTATGATTTTGGTTATGATATAAATAAACATTTGAATATAAGCTATATATAATCGACAACTATAAGATTTGCTGCACAGAAGCTTAACGCGCATAATGATCCCATCATGTAGCATTATAGGGTAAATATAGAATCGCTGTTCCAACGCCTCGTGCTAAATTGGTGCATCATGTACGAGCGTATGCTTATGTATCGATTCACCATCACGAACAATCCGCCACATCTCTGGCGCACCGTCTGAAAAACGTTTGCTATTGTATTACTCTCGATTGCGAACAGTCCATAACGAATAAGGGATTACAAACTTATGAATAAATATTATTGGGCTTTTTGGAGCAAAGTATTTGCAATCACGGCGTTGCATGTTTGATATACACCGAGTGTTCCACAATAGCAACCTGCATATGTATCGTCCTCTTCTAAGCATGCACAGATGTTGCTAAAGTGTAGTATGTCATTCTTTTTATATTTTCCATATCTGAATATGTTTGCCCACGAGTTAGATGGGTACCAGCGACGTGATAGTTCACTATAAGCATGTTTCGCTACAAGCGAGGATGAGATTTCAACAGATCATTAATCAGATCCATCATCACATAACCAACACATAAATAATCACCTTTAGGAGAGTATTCGTGGGACATGGGGACAGCACAGGCTTCATATGGTGCCTTTCATCAACCTCATAGTAGATATTTAATGCACAGTGGAAGTCTAAATGGACGACCACATCGTAACGCATTGGCAGGTATGAATTTCAGGTCCATAAGGCAATTAAATTCAAAAACATTTGACAGCCTGCATTGCGGCTACTTCAGGTATTGTGATTAGATTTAAATTTTTCAATTGTGCTAAGTGCATCTTGCAAGAGAAACACTAAAAACGTAATAAAACACAACTATTCGTTGCAATTACAACTTTCTGTGATAAGCATTTCGCATTGCCAGCTTGCTTACTCACAAAGTATTTTATTCTACACTCTGCTTTAGAACGACACATTTAACATTTCGCATGTTGATGGCACTGAATTATCGATGCCTTCATTTTTATCTTTCAGATCCGGAAAACTGGCTTTTGATTGGTATGAACAAATTTGATGATTTACTGCGTCGCCTGCCGCTTTCATCTTTTCAGGAAACAATTGTTAATGTACCTGGAGCCTGCAATCACCATTAAAGGGACCAACTGCGCGCATGCCAAGCTTCGCATATTTGAAAACATTTGGTTTTGTAGTTTGCTCTTCCTATCCAATCCGAGGACGTTTTCACAAGCTCTGTAAATAAAGAATGCAGAAAAATGGAACTCGATGTTGATCATTCATAGCGATGTGCATGACCTCTCTGCACCCATAACGCGGGTTATGCCTTTTATTGCAAATAAAGTAATAAAAACATCAACGAAGCGCATTGCGTTATAGCGCGCACAGTTAACTTTATACTGCTACCAATTTTCATACAACATATATATATATTTACTGCATTCGGGAGAACACGAAGTCTTCGTGCGTAACAATCTGGTGGAGAATGAAATTAGGCGGGCTAATGGCTTAGTAATTCTTATATTAGCAAACGCGCGTGTATTGTGGTGAACCCTGGATTGAACTCCCGGGTGGTTGCAGTGAGCATAAAGCGATTGGTAAAAAGGTGCATTTGGCGATGATCCCACAGGAATTATGCGGCACTGATCCAATAGAACATGCACATGATGAAACCTGTCGATGCTTCACTATTCAATAAGTAACGAAGATGCTGAAACGAGTTACATCATATTCCTGTGGCTCTTATATTCCAAATCAATAAAGCAAGAAGTGAGGAGGATGAAAAGTGCCACATCATATTCCTGTGGCTCTTATATTCCAAATCAATAAAGCAAGTAGTTATATTCATTTTCAACAAATTTGTAATTTGCGATGATCTATTCCATCTTCTCTTCATATTGCGGCAATGTGCAATAATTGACAATTTCACATACTTATATAACGTTGAAATCATAAAGTTTTTCTGCTGATTTCACAGTATTATGTATACTCTTCCAATAACTAGAAACGATAATATAAATAGAAATATGACGCAATTATTTTTATTTACTACCAATGGCAAGTTATCCACCATAACAAACGATGTCATATTAATATAAAGATAAATGCTCTCAAAGAATTGCGGTCAGCCTGATAACACTTGAGTCACCAATCAGTGCAACTGCCGGCTCATTGTTACAATAGGAACCGCAGGCTTATTTGTCTCACATGTTGACTTGAATCTGGTTCCCCAATTACGTTCACAATTGATTCGCTCTGACACAAGATTATATCATGATTGCAATGAATGCTCTGGTATAAGTGTACTACGCCTGCTCGTGTTGTTGCACGTCATAAAGAAACTTAGCCAATGCAATATCGAAATATGGATACGTCCTATGCTACTTGGCAAAATCCATCGCCTGTTTGCAATAACAACGCTTGCTTGTTCATTCTCAAAAGCACAAATTAAATAAGGCTTTTTTTTGGCGTTTATAATTCTTGAAAATCATCATTGCTAGGTATGTTCGCAGCTATTTGTTTGGTAATTTTGTATTTCAACAATGATAGTTCAGCCATAAATATCCAGCAAAGTGCAATGCTCATATTGTTATAAATAATAAGTGTATGATTCTAGGCTGCTGTACAAGACTATAACATGCATTTGAAAGTAATGAGCCTTTGGTGTTGTGGCAAATGTATCCAATACCATAGCGATGCCCAATGTAAACAGCAGGAACAGCGAGGTTTTCATTTCGTTACGTCATAACGCAATATTAAGAGTACCTAACCTAAAACAACATGATTTTGATAACAACGCTCTCCCTCGATCTCTCTTTCTCTCTCTTTCTCGCCCTTTCTCTCTCTCTTTCTCTCTCTCTCACTCACTGGTATTTTACAACCAATCGATCTTATATCAGTACATATGCGTCGCATTTCCGTCTCCTGCCCTCTAAAGCTTACACCCATTATCTGGTAATATCCATTGCCGCAGTAGAAAATAGCCAGTCATGCAATCACATCTGCAGTAGTATGACTGTCTTTTGATAACTTAGGCACATGAAACATAACGGCGGGGATTTAGTGTGTGATAGAACACCAAGGAATTCTCAATAAGATTTGCTTCAACACCCATCCTTACATCGACGAAACCCTGATATTTTTGACACATTTTTGAACTGAAAATTGTCATAGTCTAGCAAACGGATCAACTTATGTTATGCTTGGAAAACGAATGCTTCAGAAAGCAGCGTCAGCGGTATGTACAATGCTACAATTACCTAATACAGTTTGTGAAGTCTATGTTTACTTACCAGACGAGACATTGTCTTTGGATAATTATTCAACTGACGAATGAGTCATCTTAAATATGGTAGATGACAATATCATTCCAGAAGTGCTTGTTCAAGGTGACGGGTGCGGGTTGACTAAACATCTTGACAGCTGCAAAAAGCAAACTGGCTCCACTTAAGTTGTATGCATTTGCAGTAATTGCTAACTACAGCAGCTGTTGTTTTTGGAAGTCGTTTATTACAGAACTATTGCCTATTTTCCCAGAAGTCGTATGCTGCGCTACATGCAACGCAATGGCAGTAATGTTGACTATATATGTCACAAACACACCGAATAAGTCTTGCGCTGGGAAATACGAATTTTCTTAGATAGGAACGTAAAATATATCCTGCGAAAACATTGACAATCGTCTGATATGCGCAAATGCAACCAAGGCCACATCGTTTACGTGAGAAGTTTTACCGAGTATCCTCGCGTGCACGGGGCTTCGCTTGCTAAGTCTCCGCGAGGAGTCTGTAAGAGCTGCACTCGATAAACAAGCTGAGATATGCCAGATAGTATGTAGAAGCAATTCAGAAATCTTTAAAAGGGGATTCACTCATACTAGAACATTCACGGTGATAATACAAGCCGTTAATTATATTTCTCGTGTGATGATTGTGATCGCATATCAGAGAGCGATGTGCTGTTTGATGGTTTACTAATTATTGAATGTTACCACCTTTAGTGCAATATATTTGAAAAGATGCAGAGGCGCTTCGGTTAAAAAATATTGCTTATACAATTCATGTTTTCATAATGTGTCCACGTAATGACTGCATGATCAATACATGTATGCCGTACAATGCATAGAAAGCCAGTGACTCATGCAACCTTTATGATAAAAATATAATTATGTGAACGTTTGTGTAATTGTTATAAATAACAAGCAATTGATATGTTTGCTATCATCTTGCGTAATTCATCAGTCTGTTCCAGAACCCCGGGGTATAAAGCTGCCTCGTCAGAGGCAAGCTGGACATATTCAAAGAATCCGTTAATTTATCGTTATGCAAGAATACATAGAAATTGTTTGATTTGATAAAGGCTTCATACCACGGGGTTATTATACCCCGCCACTGCTGTTATATATGATCCCCACACATCTAGTCGATGCAAACCCTCTTAGCGTAGCTATAAACTCTTTGCTATTGGTCAACTAGGTAACAAGTGCACCCCTAACACTTTTTACCAAACCTCTGATCATACTTTCCGGGGGCGCATTTATATCCAAATATTGACATAATGGGCCACTTGTGACGAGTCAGCCACCATATGATACCAATGGTATTGCTCCAGCTCAACAGAAACATTCAACTAACCCGCCGAGACATTTCCCCTGGCAGTTATTCATCTGACAAATGGAGATATCCAGCAACTTTACGATGGCAATATTACCCTTTTTCTGCTCTTTGATGTTGCCTTTGGACTCTCGTTGGCTGCAGTTAACAATATTCTTTCCTAATGGTATATTATTGCATTAGTTGAATTGTCATTGACTGCTACAGAGTTCTTCCCTCAGAGAGCAAAATATTGTGGTAGTTATATATATGCAACAGATGATGCACCATAACTTATTGCGCTTGATGTATATTCGTGATCAGACACCTTCCGACGTAAACACAGTTATGACAATACTGACAGATCAATTAAGCGTTAAAGTAATATGGGGCATCGGAAAGAAATTATGTTACGTTCCACAGGTCATGCAATAAATATCTACTGTGGTAATATCTATGTACAAACACTGGTAGGACCAATGGAGAACTGTGCATGCACAGCTTAAACTATTACATTAACAACCCAATTGTCTTGCTAGTATTACCTTAAAATCCGATTGTCTTACTAGTTGATCGGCTTAGATATCGCTCAGAAAGCTGATCATTGATTTGATTTCGTTACCTGCCATCCTGGCTTGTAATATCTCAACATAGAGAGCAACCGTTCGCCTGATTCTAGAAGCAAAGTAGTCGACTAAGGTACTAATGGCGGGCGTTGATTCTATCCCATAGCACACAATATTTGAAAACAGATTGGTCAGTGTATGGTTTCAGCCATCGGCTCGGTGCCTTCGATGGTTTACTGTGTTTTTGTATTTGCGAGTTTGACAAATGCAGTCAGCAATATAGATGCTGTCGAGTTTACTGAGACGTCACTCAATGAATCCTTGGATATAAGTCTTCCAGAGTATATAGTTGCTTCGGGGTGATATCCCATTAAACTAATAGCTTTCAAATGGTTAAGAGCATGCCCATTAGTCTTCGATAAATGCGATTGCAAATGTCTTGCAACACTGGAAAGCTTAATATCAATCAATTAATCAGACAAGGAATGATATTCAATTTACGGTGTTTAGTAAATTGTTAGGGTAGTGCATTTGAGTTTGATATATTCAACAGGCCGCACAAATAGGCGGAATTGCTGCCTTTGACATGTATTACGGGTGTATTTGATCTCTATGTTCAGTTTGCAAGATAAATTGGTTGACACTTATTTTAATAGGCGCATAAATCACGGATCAAAACATTATAATAATTTTAATGTTTGCTTAAGTTGGCATGGATGAGTGATTTTGTCCTTACTGCACACAATCATTGCGCGGTGATACGTCGTCTTTTAATTGAGCCCCTACATCATTTCAAGCTGTGGTGATGCCGAGATAGCAAGCGATATCACTTTTGTAAAACATATATCATGAAATATATGCACATCACGTCCTATGCAGTGAACCTGTTGCAACATTATTTTCTATCGTTTCCATTGATTATGCACAACCAAGCCAGGTTATACATATGTTGTAAGATTTATTGACATGGGATTCCGTGCTGCGACGGTCACCAATCTTCACATCGAAAAACCTATGCTTTACGATACAAAACGACAAGGATAACTCAATTGTTGTATTCCGAACCTAACGGTCTAACTGTACAAATAGTGAATCCATTTACAATAAGGATAATATTCATATAAGAAGGGCTCATTCTTACAGCTTCATAGTGACCAGCAATACTGCCTGCTGTCTTGGTGTTGGTAGGCTTTTTAGACACACCCCCAAAAACAAACTTCCACAAACGCCTTTCGTAGCATTCATTAACTCTCTAATGTATTGACTCCTCCTGTGGTACATCTACTATCAAAATGATGTATTGTCCAAAAATCGGATTGGAGGACAGACGTTTATATAGCTATTTAGCGAAAGCCCAGCATATTGTTTTAGCCATCGACCGCCGTACTTTTTTACATCATGGTTTCATAGATAACAAAAGCCACGAGCTAACACAGTGTGAATAACGTTTGACTTTCATGTTTATTAATAGGCTGACATCAATTCATTATTGAACACCCGTATCAAAAACCGCACTCCATAACTCCATAATTGGTCCGAAGAGAGCCGATGTCTTTATATTGATAACCTCCTCGTCTCTTTAAATATTGATGTTTGCTGTTATTTTTTGACAGGAACGGTGAGCATGCAAAAAACATAAGGCTTGCTACATTCATATCGGGGTATAAGTAACATGACATAGAATGGAAAGATCAAAACAAAGAACACAAGAGTCCTGTTGGTTTGCCAAAAACTGCCAACACTTATAGCATCATTTTGAACCATTCTTCATACTTGTGAAACAGCTGTTATTTCCTTGCATCCATGTATATCGATATTGATCACAAACTGCATCAGAGAAGCAATGCCGTGTGCTATACAAGCACATCTCGACACTATTGGATATTCTGAAATGTTACACACAAAAATTGTTTGCTTTAACACTGTAACAAATTGATGGTCATGTTCTTAAAATTATGAGACGTTCTCAAGTTGGAGAGGCCACAAGCTGCTATATATTATGCATAGCGCGTGTTTGAGAGGGAAACAGCCACATAGCATTGGACCAAGGCTGGTGCAAACATGATGTTAACAATCGCGAAGAGGGTTAATAACAATATATCAGCCCATTCTCATGGTCACACACGAGCGAGTACTGTAGAAAATAATGCAAATAGAAGCACTCTGGATTCTCTAGGCACAAACAAGATATTATCGACGGCGTCGAAAGGTTGTATTGGCCAAGATCCAAAATAACATATGACCAATCTGGTCTGGCATGCAAGCTCATTTCAGGGTCGTGTAGGATAGGCTTCAACAGAAATATTCCCGAAGAGAAAGTCACCATAACATTTGCGTTCGTCATTCTAATAAAAGCCTCAGTGACTTTTCACGATAACAAGTAATTGCAGTGTGCACTGTACTGGAATGCTCGTGGGAATTGCAATGCTTAACATATGTCGTATTTCTGAGAGAAAATAAATTGCTGTCCCAAGCCAACGGATATAGATACAAACCGGTCTTTGTGATCGTGATATTACTGGACGACCGTTGACATTCAGAATTTAAATGAGCAATGCAAATATAAGTCCCATGTAGTTTACGGCTCCAAAACACTAAGCATTTGTCATCAAACGTACCAAGTAAAACACGTGAATATTCAATCATCCAATTTAGATTCAGGGCAAAGGCTACATGAATTTGTACGCAATCTCTTATGCGCCCCCTACGTATTCAACAGTGATTGTAGAAGATATTTGCAACGCAGATATGAATTGCACACATCAGTCATGGTTGTACATTGACATAAGCGTGAGCGACCTGTACCACATTTCTATGCTAGGCAATGTTGTAGCAGGATGAACACATATTGTCTCTTCGTTGGATTCGATCGCGTCTGTGAAGTTATTCCATCAGGAGACAAGGTATCTGAACGCCTAAATCTGTCGAAAATAAACATTTGACCATAAGTAGCAATTCTGTCATTGTTTTACTTGAAAAAAAGAATAATCCTAGCATTCTCCATCTGTTGAATACCATAGCTAAGCAGCACAATGTCAATCAAACATGCAGGTCAATCTGATGCAGTATATGATAAATATCAATCAACTAGGAAATAACAGCGGTTTTTCAAGTAGTTGTTAAAATAGATTATGACACAAACTATACAAACGGGATAAATCGGGCTACTGAAAACTTATTGTCAATATTGAATATGTCATATTGCATCGCTCTGTATGTGAGCATTATACTTATGCTATGCCAATCTGGTTGACAGTGTTTCAACATTATAGAAGAGAGAGCGGTTAGGTCTGGTTGCGGGTGTTATCATGATTAAGTACCCAAGTATTACTCTTTAACATTACTTACCAAGACTGCCAATTTACACTTTATGTGTCGTGGTGCATGCGCCGGCTTTTGATTAACACCCAGAGATGCTAATTCACGTATGGTTATATAAACAACGGACGGTATTTTTAGATTGATAGGACCCTCGTACAAGCCCAGTCACGTTCTATGGCGCCTTTTTCAATGAAGAGATTTGGCTCTTGAGAGGATATATCTGATGACCAATGCAGAAAATGAATCGTTCAAAACGTTGAACCCTGATAATAGGCTAAACATCTATTTGTATTGCTTCAATGAGCTAAAGTAAGAGGTTGAAATGCCATTAGTTAATTCGTCTAAATATGGATAGCAATTTTCCAATCGGTATAATACCAGAGACAAGTGTTAAATCACTTGGTTCGGGTGGCTTAACGTTAAAGGGAGCTTTGTGCTGACTGTAGGTTAGCAAATTGTTCTCATCATCAGGATTACACGTTAAATAGCCGATACTTTTCATAGAGTGTCCAAAGAGCTGAAGGATAATATATGCATGATTGCAACTGCGTCAAGGGCATTTCTGTGGCTAATATGCTACCACTTGTGACTTTTATTGCTCCTTATTCAGTTTTAACCAGTATATACTTCTGGCATGCTACGATACTCGATACTCTGTTGTCTTCTGTGTGAAAGGAAGAAAGCGCAGTAGAACAATGGGCAATCATAGAATGTGCCTTGTCTAATAACATATTGGGTGTGCTTCCCGTTATGATAGCATCAATCAGGATGCAGGTGTAATTTATATCATGTCAAATAGACATTTAACCGATCAATCACTGTCGTCTTCTCTCATCCTGACCTCCAGCCTATAATGCACAAGATGGACCGCTCTTTTATTCATTGATTTTACCGTTACCCACTCACTAACTCATTCTCATATACACACCTATATTTACTCATTCGAAAACTCGATTGCCACTCACTTGCTTACTCACCCACCCAATAATTGACTCATTGACCACCCATTCGCTATGCCACCTATTTTTTCTTCGCTCGTCAGCGTTACTTGCGCATTTATATGCAAGGGCGGGTGACAAATCGATGCTTGGCATTGTGCTGTTATGTCGTTAAATATGGACGCGCATAATTGCACAATGCCCCATATGTTTGGCCATAATCGCTCTCTTTGAATAATTAAACAAGTGAAAGTGTCTCGTTCCAAGGACCGATTCGATGTCACATTCAAACATGTAGCTTGCTGTTTAAAAACTCGACATCTAATATTGGATACACAATATGACGAATTCCGATGCGGAGGAATAGTAAACAATGCATTGCAAAAAGCGAAACTACTTAGCAGACCAAATATGCCATATTTGCTTCACAAATACTTATATTGTATAAAACAATTGTAATTTAGATATTTCCGAGGTCGACAGTTCAATACCATGGTAATATTAAAAATTAAGACGAATATTTAGGTTTCATGATGCAAGGAACACTTCTACAATACAGAACAAGAGCGATTTTAGGGGAATATTAGACAATGTCTATCAACAGGAGTAAGTACCAAGCACACTACTTAGTGCTTAATTAACCATAATTGCTTCGTAAATGCTTCTTATATGTATAACATAATCGTAATTTACATGTTTCCACAATTTTACTGACAGCTGTAGTGTCATCAATATAATGTAAGACTGCAATGTGTTTTGGAAATAAATAGCAGAGTAGTTGCTGCAGAACATCGGACGTGAGTTAAAACAAATCGGTTGTTATATATACCTGGTATCCTTAACAAGATAGGCAAACACAGATTGCGCCATGTGGGAACATGTGACACGCTTAACTACAATGGGCTGTGTCCTGTGGCTTGTGAAATTGCCAACTCATCGTCAATATCTTCTCGCATTAACGCATATTCTCTTTTTGTTGTACATGCGCGCGCTGTTCTGCTCTTCAAAGGTTATATTCACACTAATGTTTGTTTTCGATATATAAAAATAGCCACATCCGTCCTTAATTGAGACACATGTCTTCTATAGAGTTGTAACAAGTTACATTTCGCAAACCACTGCGCTCTTGATGTCGTGAGTGAATGGGGAATAAAGGGGATGTCTGGTAATCAATCTTTCTTGCGAAGCAAGCAATTGCCCAGTGCAATTACCCGAAGTTGGGTAAATAATTAGTATTTGATGTATTGTTAACTTTTGTGTTCTTGGCTTTAACCCTACATACTATCCTATAATAATGGTCCGCACTCAATGTAGATCTTGTGTCAATAAACATCTAGGTATATATATACACACATGCATTAAGCTTAAAATGTAAAGCCAGGCAAACAGAATATGTAGTGCTTACAACCGAGAAATCCTCTAATATCATGTACACTAATATAGAGGGCGCTAAGTACTTGGAAAATCGGGACGTCTTCTTGAAAGTTACCGAATCAAATGCATGTGTTATGATTTAACAGGCTATTTCAGCTATGGCAATGAGTTCGCGAAATCTTGTTCGGTTTCTTGCGTCACATCGCTTCAATTAGTTTTAAGGTAATTTAAAGGCGATAAATTGCGTTTAGAATGACCCATATCTTGTTGCTAGATACTTTCGATACAATTAGCGAAATGAAAATCTATTTCAATGATTATTAAAACAAATCGTCATTTGGATATCTTCTGTTAAGTACAGGAAAATGAATGCAAGAAGTTATTCCATGCTTTTTCAAAATGGCAAATTTATAGTAATACACGTGAAATACACATGTGGGGTGATGCACGAAGAAATCTGCCTGCAAGCGAAGGTATTAAATGGACGTTGGAAATTAGTATTTGGGATTAAGCTTTTCCTCAACTGTCGAAGAGAGGTTGATTTGAGTTTCGCTGTGAAAATGTTGTACCCGCTTTCTATGTTGATATAGATTTGCTGAATTCGAAGCTTCAACGAATACATTAAGTTATGCGTATGATAGTTCAAGCAATGGGACTCAAGATTCTAATGTATTAAGGGACTCGAGATTCTAATTATTACGGAAGCAGCAAATTGATTTATGGTTAACGTTAACTCGCAGGCTGGTTTGTCTTCTGCACCACAGTTCTCGATGCATGCCGTGATATATTGCGATGCATTATTCTGGTCCTGCTATATTGCTTTTCATATTATTAAGTCGTGCTTTTGGGATTTATAATAGTGTTCGAAAGCAAGTAGATTGTTGGGTACGTTGCATAGTTGGGACTCATAATTACAAAAATCAGACAGCTGGTGTACATATAGAGCTAAGTATGGTCGCTCTGAGAACATACATGACAGACTATTCTATGGTTTTACAAATATAATACTAACAAACGCATCATTAAACATAGTTGGCTCTTATCAAAGATTTAGTATGCGCCAGATCGAATAAGTATTGTGTATGATAACATTTTATATCTATGTGTTTTTATCAGCTTACCTTTACGTTATCCCCTCACAATAGCACATGCGTTCTGGAAATCCCAGGGATATCAACATGACCATAGATATGAAGCCAGCACAATCAGATAAATTCCTACTGTATTTGATGCTGCTGCAAACTAAAACTTTCATGCATTTTAACTGGAGTTTAAGATCCTCGTTTATTGGCAAATGGGATGGTAAGCAATCTATAACCAACAATCTATTACCCCTTATCGGTGTTCTTTGTTTTCTACCTTTGGTTGCCTGAAAATAAATATATTCGGCCAATCAAGCAACTCGAGTTAGCCTGGTACCTGCAGATGAAGGCAATATGTTGCCGTTGAAGCCCTATGAAATGACCGCTTCCCTGGATGAACGGATTTACTTTTTGCTTGTTCAGTCTAAAAAAACACAAATTAAATAATGCCGTTTTTGTGGCGTTTATGATTCTTGAAAATCACCATTGCTATATATGTTCGCAACTATTTGTTTTGTAATTTGGGATTTAAACGATGATAGTTCAGCCATAAAATCCAGCACCGTGCTATGTTCATATTTTTATACATAATAAGTGTAGGATTCTAGGCTGCTGTACAAGACTATTAAATGCATTTGAAAGTAATGAGCCTCTGGTGTGGCGGAAAATCGTATACAATGCCATAGCGATGCCCAATGTATACAGCAGGAACAGAGAAGTTTTCATTTCGTTACTTAATAACGCAATATTCAGAGTAACCTAACTTAAACATACATGATTTTGATAACAGTGATCTCCCTCGATCTCTCTTTCTCTCTCTTTCTCTCTAGTTCTATCTCTCTCTCTCTCTCTCACTATCTCTCTTTCTTGCACTCTCTCTATGACTTTACAAACTTCAAAGTATCCTGAATAATGCCTTGGTATTATACGACGCATCGATCTTATGTCAGTACATATGCGTAGTATTTCTGTCTCCTGCCCTCCAAAGTTTATACCCTTTATCTGTTGCTGTAGAAGAAAATAGCCAGTCATGCAATCACTCGCAGTTGTATGAAGATTATTTGGCTGGGTTTTCATGTAGCCTATCAGCGGGCAATTTGTGTGTGATAAAATACCAAGGAACTCTCAATAAGATTTGCTTCAACACCTATCGTTACATCGATGAAACCCTGACATTTTAGAAACATTTTTGAACTGAAAATTGTTACTGTCTAGCAAACGGATCTACTCATGTTATGCTTTGAAAGCGAATGCTTCAGAAAGCAGCGTCAGCGGTATATACAATGCTACAATAACCTAATCCAGTTTGTGCAGTCTATATAGACTTACCAGACGGGACATTGTCTTTAGATAACTATTCAACTGACAAATAAGTCCTCTAAAATATGTTAAATGACAATATCATTCCAGAGAAGTGCTTGTTCAAGGCGACGGGTGAGGGTTGACCAAAACTCTTGACTGCTGCGAAAAGCAAACTGGCTCTACTTCAGATGTATGCATATGCAGTAATTGCTAACTACAGCAGCTGTTGTATTTCTTGCCCGAAATAGCACGCTGTGCTACATGCAATGCAATAGCAATAATGTAGACTAAATATGTCACACACAAACCGAACAAGCCTTGCTCTGGGGAATACAAATCGCATGAGATAGGAACTTCAAATATATCCAGTGAAAACATTGACAATGGTCTGATATGAACAAATTCAACCGAGGCCACATCGTTTACGTGAGAATTATACTACCTTTATGATAGAAATATAATTATGTGAATGTTTATGTAATTGTTATAAATCACAAGCAATTGAGATGTTTGCTATCATCTTGCATAATTCACCAGATTGTTCCAGAAACCCGGAGGTATTAAGCTACCTCATCAGAGGTCAGCTATACATAATCAGACAAATCCGTTAATTTATCGTTATACAATAATTGGGAGCGTGTGTTTCACTTGATGATGGCTTCATACCACGGGGTTATTATACCCCACCACTGCCGTTATATATGAATACATATGAAGCTGCTTGATGTAGCAAACAGGGTACTTTGGTAGTCAATAAACTGTCAAGTATAGTTAGAATATGTGAAAAGCCACGCCGTAAATTAGGAATCATTGACTTCAACCAAGCCATATTTGTTATGTATTTGGACTGATATATTTGACATAAATCATCCATGTCATGTTGCTTCAACACACGGAGAGCATCCACATTGAATTTTGTTCTAGACTGAAATTTCTTGACTTGTAGCTTATAAATTGAAGTAGTTTTCAGACAATGCATAGCACCTGCGATTGATTGCATTTATTTGAGCCAACATGCAATCGAAGCAAAATGACAACACATCAGCCTTAGCTAGCATATGCTTTAAAGTATCAAAGAACCTTTAATATAAGGATTGTACAGCACGCATGTAATAGTAATTTTAACAATGAACTGCTCTGGGCATCGCAAACACAATGAATCTAGTGTCTGACGAAGCTGTGCAACACCAGAGCATCAGATTAGTAAATCAGTTTATACTAAATCTAGATGATTTCAACCAACGCATGAAAGGGACGCATCCGGTTTGTGCTGCTTTGTTGCTTCTAAAATCATTACCTATACTAATAACTTGAATTGTGCTGCAAACAATAGAGAAATGATCTCGATGGCGCCATCTGAGTAATATAGGGCATCGGACAGAAATTATGTTACGTTCAACAGGTCCTGCAATAAATATCTATTGTTGTAATATCTATGTATAAACACTGGTGAGACAAATGGAGAACTGTGCATGCACAGGTTGAACTATTACATTAACAACCCAATTATCTTGCTAGTTATTACCTTAATTGCTAGTTTGACAAATGCATTCCGCAATACAGATGCCTGTGGACCGTTGTCGAATTTACTGGGACGTCAGTCATTGTATCCTTAGATATGAGTCCTCCAGAGTAACCTATATCAGGTACACAATGTCCACTTACTAAAAGCATACTGGTGTGTATTTGTAACCATGTCAAAATTGAACAGAAAAAAATGTTGGCATTTGTCAAATATTCAGGCCGAGAAGTAATTATATACAGCATTCGGCCAAACGATCTCTCGCGGCCAACACGACAGACCATCATACCTGGTATATAGGTAGTCTTCTATCAGAAGAAGCATCTAGCTCATTTTAAAAGCGGAACAGTATTTGAGGGGAAAGATATGTTTAGTTACGCATGTAAGGCATCGTTGTACAAGGGGTGACGGAAGCCTCAGCTGCAGAGGGCTTTTGGGTGATTTCCCAATAAACTAAAATGTTCTCATAGCTTTCAAATGGTTAAGAGCATGCCCATTAGTCTTATATAAATGTGATTGCAAATGTCTTGCAACACTGGGAAGCTTAATAACAATCAATTAATCAGACAAGGAATGATATTCAATTTACGGTGTTAAGTAAATTGTTAGGCTAATGCATTTGTGTGTGATATATTCAACAAGCGGCACCAATAGACTGAATTACTGACTTTGACATGTATAACGGGAGTATTTGATCTCTTTGTCCAGTTTGTAAGATAAATTGGTTGACACTTATTTTAATAGGCGCACAGATCAAAACATTATAATAATTTTAATGTTTGCTTAAGTTGGCATGGATGAGTGATTTTGTCCTTACTGCACACAATCATTGCGCGGTGATACATCGTCTTTTAATTGAGCCCCTACATCATTTCAAGCTGTGGTGATGCCTACATAGCAAGCGATATCACTTTTGTAAAACATATATCATGAAATATATGCAAATCACGTCCTATGCAATGAACCTGTTGCAACATCATTTTCTATCGTTTCCATTGATTATGCACAACCAAGCCAGGTTATACATATGTTGTAAGATTTATTGACATGGGATTCCGTTAGGCCACAAGCTGCTATATATTATGCATAGCGCGTGTTTGAGAGGGTAACAGCCACATAGCATTGGACCAAGGCTGGTGCAAACATGCTGTTAACATTCCCGAAGAGGGTTAATAACAATATATCAGCCCATTCTCATGGTCACACACGAGCAAGTACTTTAGAAAATGATGCAAATAGAAGCGCTCGGAATACTCTAGGTACAAACAAGATAGGTTGGTATGAAAGTTCATTTCAGGGTCATGTAGAATGGCTTCAACAGAAATTTTCCTGAAGAGAACGTAAGCATAACATTTGCGTTCGTCATTGTAATAAAAGCCTCAGTAACTGTTTACGATAACCAGTAGCTGTAACTGCAGTGTGCACTATACTTGAATGCTCTTGGGAATCGCAATGCTTAATATGTTCCGTATTTCCAAGAGAAAATGAATTGCTGTCCAAATCCAACGGATATTGATATAGCACGGTGAGTCCATTCATCAGTCAAAGGGGAAGCGGGTGGGTAAGATTCTGGGTTGGTAAGAGTCTTAAATCACGAAATTCGCCATATAACGTTACAAAGCAATTTTATCAAAGTAAGCGGCTGATTTGAGAACTAAAGAGTTGACAAAAAATGGGCTTATAGCTAATACTGGACGACCGTCGACATTCAGAATTTAAATGAGCAATGCAAATATAAGTCCATTGTGGTATACGGTCTAAAACCACTTACCATTTGACATCAAACAACCAAGTGAAGCACGTAAATATTCAATCCTCCTATTTAGATTCAGGGCCAAGGCTACATGAATTTGTATGCAATCTCTTATGCGCCCTCCTGCAGTGTACTAGAAGGTATTTGCAACGCAAATATGAATTGCAAACATCAATCATGGTTGTATATTGACATAAGCGTTAGCGACCTGTACCACATTTCTATGCTTGGCAATATTGTGAACGACCTTGTCATCCCACGTTAATTACCCGTTGCAGGACGAACACATATTTGTCTCTTCGTTGGATTCGATCGCGTCTGTGAAGTTATTCAATCCGTAGACATGGTATCTGAACGCCAAAATCTGTCGAAAATAAACATTTGACCATCAACAGCAATTCCGTCATTCTTTAACTTGAAAACGAGAATAATCCTAGCATTCGCCAGCTATTGAACACCATGCTCAGCAGCACAATGTCAATCAAACATGCAGGTCTATCTTATGCAGTATACGATCAATATCAATAAACATGCAAGGAAATAACTGCTGTTTTACAAGGATTAGGAGCTTTATATTAGTGGTTTAAATAGATAATGACACAAACTGTACGAGCGGCATATATCGTGCTACTGAAAACTTATTGTCAATATAGAAGACTCCGTATTGCATCGCTTTGTATGTGAGCATTATACTTTTGCAATGCCAATCAGGTCGACAGTGTGTCAACATTATAGAAGAGAAAAGAGTTAGGTATGGTTGCGGGTGTTATCACGATTCAGTACCCAAATATTACTTTATAACATTACTTACCAAGGCTGCCAATTTACACTTTATGTGTCGTGGTGCATACGCACGCTTTTAATAAAGACCCAGAGATGCTAATTAACGTATGATTATACAAACAACGGGCGGTATTTTTAGATTAATAGGACCCTCGTACAAGCGCTATGGCGCCTTTTTCAATGAAGAGATTTGGCTCTTGAGCGGATATATCTGGTAACCAATGCAGAACATGAACCGTTCAAAACGTTGAACCCTGATAATAGGCTAAACTATTATCTAAGGTATTTGTATTGCACCAATGAGTAAAAGTAAGAGGCTGATATGCCATTACTTAATTTGCCTAAATATTGATTGCAATTTGCCAATCGGTATAATACCAGAGACAAGTGTTAAATCACTTGGTCATGCGGAACAGACCAAATATGCCAATTTACCCATATTTGCTTCACAAATATTGTATAAAACAATCATGATCGAGATATTTCCGAAGTCGACGATTCTATTGCCAGCATCAATACCATTTAGTTTTGATGATGCAAGAAGCACTTCTACAATACAGAACAATGAGCGATTTCAGGCGAATAATAGACAATGTTTATCAAAAGGAGTAAGTACCAAGCAAACCACGTAGTGATTAATTAACCACAATTGCTTCGTAAATGCTTCTTTTAGGTTTAACATAATCGTAATTTACATATTTCCGCTGTCGATAATTGTACTGACAGCTCTAGTGTCATCAGTATAATGTAAGACTACTATGTGTTTTGGAAATAAATATCTTGGTCATGCATCCATCCGTTGGAAGGTTGTTACTGCAGAACATCGGCCGTGAGTTAAAATCTAATCGGTTGTTATATAAACCTGGTATCCTTAACATAATAGGCAAACACAGATTGCTCCATGTGAGAACATGTGACACGCTCAAATACAATGGGTTGTGTCCTGTTGCTTGTGAAATTGCCAACTCATCGTCAATATCTTCTCGTATTAACGCATTTTCCCTTTTTTGTGTAAATGCGCGCGCTGTTCTGCTCCTCAAAAGTTATATTCACACTGATGTTTGTTTTCCATACGTAAAAATAGCCACATCCGTCCTTAATTGAGACACATGTCTTCTATAGAGTTGTAACAAATTACACTTCGCAAACCACTGCGCTCCGGATGTCGTGAGCAGATTGATGCGTAATGGATGGGAAGTGACTGGGGAATAAAGGGGATGTCTGGTAATCAATCTTTCTTGTGAAGCAACAAATTGCACAGTGCATTGCGGTCCGGGCTATTCTTTTGGCACATTATGTCCTAATTTCCAGCCAATTTCCCGAAGATGGGTTTATAATTAGGATTTGATGTATTGTTCACTTTTGTGTTCTTGGCTTTAACCAGACATACTAGCCTATAATAATGGTCCGCACTCAATGTAGATCTTGTGTCAATAAACATCTAGGTATATGAAAAATGTAAAGCCAGGCAAACAGAGGGTATCTTCCTTACAACCGAGAAATCCTCAAATATCTTGTGCACTAATAGAGAGGGCGCTAAGTACTTGGAAAATCAGGACTACATGATGTAACTACAACGAGGCACTGTATGAATAGTTGTATTGTCGCATACATTGTAAGCCGTTTTATCTGTTGATGCACAGTTCGTTCAGATTGATTAACGGGATAGAAAACGAGAATCTAACAGCGAAAACAATCCGAATCGAGCTAATAATGTGTCGTCTTCTTGAAAACAACCAAATCAAAGGCATATGTCATGATTTAACAAGCTATTTCAGCCATGATAATGAGTTCGAACATTCTTGTTCGGTTTCTTGCCATTTCTTTTGGCAGCGGCGTCGGACAGTTAAGATTTTCGGTATGATTAATGACATGTGACCCTTCGACATGTCATGTGTACTTCATATGAAAGGTGGATTTGATGAAATATAGCATAATCTTTCCGTTCCGATAACATGACAATAAGGAATGTGAAATCGACCTTGCTGTATTGCAGGGCTTCCATTGTGGAAGCAAAAATTCGCACTATGGTAATGCAATTACGCCCGGAGTTCTGTCAGTGCAATAGTTGTAACGGGCAACCCGAGCTATTGGCATGTGGCATTCTGAAAACCGTTTACCCATAAAAATCATAAAAAAGAAATGTTTTTTTACGTCACACCACTTGAATTAGTGTTAAGACCATTTTCATAGCAATGTATTGCGTTAAGAATGAAAAATATCTTGCTGCTAGATACTTTTGATAATATTAGCAAATTGATAATCTATTTCGATGATTATTAAAACAAATCGTCATTTGGATATTTTCTGCTTAATAAACACTTTCCACTTTTGTGGGCAAGTTCAGCAGATGTGCTACTGCGTCTGTGTGTGTATTTCCTAAGTGAGACATCAGGAACGGTAGCCGCAATAAGCGCTTCTGTATACGGGGAGGTAAGCATTATATCATCTAAATTTATGTATTTTTTTATTATACAATTCGCAAAGTTTTATCTGTCAGTGCCACCAGTGCCAGATTTTCGATCAAATTGGAAACAGACACACGTGCGTAAAATATTACAGATTTAACTGCGCAGTTATTTACGGTGCCATTTCTGATGGGAAATATGTGATCGTTAACTTCTTTAGTAGCTGGCATTAGATTGTAATCACCGAGCAACTCTCATAGCGACCATGTGAGGTAGGTCTGCTGTGTAGTTTATTTGTGGTCATATTTTATGGAAAGCAAATGATAATAATCAACATATTGCATGTTTTTTTAGGAAGCTCCGATTACCATATCAGATGACTAATTGCGCGACGCAACGAACCCTCAAATCACTTGCTGTGATCCAAGTTCATACATAAAGACGCAGAAAATAACAAACAGAAACAATAAAATGGCTCGCAAATGCACGCCAATAAGCTAACCGGATAATTTCACAGAAACCATACCTGTTAGCACTAGTAATTTAGTGAACTTTGATCTGTCAACCTAGCGATATCGAAAATGAAGATATATCTCCTGAAACTAATACCTATCTGACAAAGTAATTATTCTGGTTTTTTGGCATAGCCTTTTCTGTTGTGCTTTCGTTTGATCGTTCTAAATCGGCAATTGCTTCATCGTAAGATATCTTTGGCATAAACAGTATGCCTCGAGCATACCGCAATGCGGTACTAGCTTTAGTACAGCTGACTACCTAAGATCTACACTTCTGCTGGAACCCTGGAGCCGATAGATTATATGCTGTGCCATACATTTGAGCAAGTCATGTGGCGTACTTCTTTTACACACTGGTTCTCCTCCCTCCTTCTCCTCCTCCTCCTCCTCCTTGTCCTTTTCTTCAGCATCATCATCATCATCATCATCATCATCATCATCATCATAAGGGTTATCATCCTTTCTTTAATCACCATCAACATTATCAGGTTATTCATATGACAATCTTCTGTGTGTGTTTTTTTCGCCGTCGGGAGGTAAATTCAACAATGTGACAATTTCTATTATCATTTATCTATTGGCCTTGACAATATTTAAACACAGAAGATATCATCATTGCGATAGTAGTGGTGATTGCAGAATGATATCAAGTCTTTTAATCGACCACTCTTGCACATGAAGATGCATGTCGCAACCTGTCTTACGAAGGATAAAAAAAAGTACAGCGCTGGGAAAGATGTTTTTCGCTAAAAAATACTCACATTTGGTCCTGCCATTCCACTCGATTTGTCACGAATCATAATTACAGTTAGATACATAAACATACATATGATCATATACTGCGTATCTACGGAATGTTTCTACATATTCTGAACAGCATTACTGCGTGTACAATAACGGAAAGCGCATAAACACCACGTAGAAAAGAGCCGTTCATTATCGACAGAAGTTGTTTTGTTTTGTTTGTCGATAGTACAATGTCGCCGGAGGCAGCGGGTCATTAGTTCAGGTCCTTAATCACCTGAGTGAGCATGACCCGGATGTTTCTCTAATGCCAGACCATTTATCTTCCCAAACCATCGCAATTAAGCTGCTTGGATTGATACATGTGTTGTTTTTAATTGGGCTGTAAGAGTGGTAAATAACCACCACAGCAGTCCATGCGTTGACATGTTAGACTCTGTTCTCCCCCTGATTATATATAATACTTAGTTCTGCACCACCGATGCAGGTTAAAACATAAAATGATGATCGAATGACCTCTTATATATATATAATATATATATATATATATATATATATATATATATATATATATATATATATATATATATATATATATATATATATATATATATATATGTATATAAATATATATATACATATATATATATAAACATACCTATATGCATATATATATATATATATATATATATATATATATATATATATATATATATATATATATATATATATATATATATATATATAACAACAAATATGCTGCTCTCTGCCCATGTAACACGTTGCTATCATGTTTTCATCGATTAACTTTCTACTGGTTTAGATCCTCCCCGCAGATATGACTCCTGCTACTTTCACTCCGCGATGTATGACATGAGCAGACAATATCGCCATTATCAAAAACTTTATATTAAAGTATTGAGACGCATATTTTAAATAGGCTGTTTTATATTCGAGATTGTCGTTTGCTTTAGTAAGCATACATAATATTATCAGCAAGCGTAATAAGCAATGTCGATTTATGTTAGGAATCAATTCAACTCGGCGGCTCCATCGAAGCAGTCGGTCAATTTGCATCACCTATGAAGTCGGAGGCCTCAGCAGTAGTACAGTACTAACATGTTTAAAAGAAACTTAACAGTTACTATGACATTGTTTGCTACCTGATATGCATAACCTTCATTGATGACTAAGTACTGATGGACGTGTGGGACCATGTTGTTTGTCAATTGTGACCTTACATAAACAAACACTGCTTAATGTTATGTTTATGAACATTTGGATAGCGGGTGCTGTAAGCATTAATTGACATGTAAAATAGAGAATACATATTCTCTAAGCATATTCCAAAATGCTTACATTAATAATGGTTGTATCTGCTTGGTCTTTTTTGCTGACAGTGTACCCCAGTTTCATTCCCTCAAACTATTGCACAATGGTAACAAGTTTCAAAGAATCAAACATGAAATTTAATGGAAAAGTCCTTTTGAAGAGTAAAAACATAATACATATTTGGCTTCGTATTGCGCATTTGCATTTAAAGCATCATCGTCACTGAGTTGGTTTAAAACATTTTTCAGTTGACATTTTCCACACACAGAAACTGAGGAGCATTTTGACAAACGGTTTCAATTGAGACGATCACAGTGTCTATGGGATTACCAGATCTCCAATATAGATCAGAATAGCTAAAATGTATGTCGGGTACTCTATTTCGGATGCTACAAGGACATTGATAACAATCGTTATGGCATATCGACGAGTGGTATATTAGGGGGTTTTCTGGTTATTCTTTAGAATCAACCAAAATAGTGTTTATAGGGCATCGCTTTAGATACAAAACTATAATCGAATGTGCTCCAAGATGCAATTAATTACTTATTAAGCGTCAGCTACGAATGTATTGCGTTCTTTCGTTAATTGGCGTCTTCCAGTTTTGTGATGCTCCGTTTGAAAACCAGGCGATGCAATGCTAATCTTGACATGCACCACGAGCTCGAGCTCATTGATAGGCTTCGTGCTCGCAATAAACCATCGCATTATAGCACTCAAAATTGAACATATAACCTTCAGGCTATGTGCAGATTTTCCGAAATGCTATGTTATTAATATAGATCGTCCCTTCGTCCTCAGCATCTTTGTCCATGATTTATGTACTGTAATGGTCATATTAATTCGTCTTTTAGCAAAGTCATTACCGAATGGGAAGATAAAAAGATATTGCTTCAAGTGCTGTATAAGTAGCAACTAGTTAATTAACATTTCAAGCCATCATTGCGAAAATTTCACGTGGTCTTGTCAGGTATCATGGTAATAATACAATGACAAAAAAGACACCAGCATGTCACTCATCATATCTAATAATACCTTTGGTTGCGTTTTTTTTTACAACGGTACAGAATTTTGGGTGTAATCATACATGGCTGCGCTACCGCAGGACTGCACACAAAAGCGCAAAATCGTTATAAACGATTAATTCCACAGGCAAGTCGTGGAAAGCGAATAACTATATATTTGGCGGCGATCACAAGCATATAACGTTCATTGTTCGATATCAATATGACTGTATGTTCTGTCGATCAGTAACAAATTAATTAAATTAAAAACGTGAGGCCATTATCGTCATCATCCTCGTCGTAGTCGTCGCCGTCTTTGTCGCCGATATCATCATAATCATCATCGTCTGCAAGTACTATCATTGTATTTATGAGAAGGCATATTGAAGATGCTGATGAGCTATTCGCGACCAAATAATATGCATTTGAAAACAAACATATGATTACTTTCCATTACCTGCATTACGTTAATGTTATGTTAATGTCATACAAATATATAAGTTTGCACATCGCCTTGCATGTGTGAACTACAATGATATAGTACATCATTTGTTAGTAACATTCCCCTTAGAAATATTTACTTAGCATGACACGCTACGAATGGCGTCTGGCTAAAGTTGTGAAAACTCGATCTCAAAAACAAAATTCTACATCGCATTCTTGCTTGCATGGGCATACCAGGTTCTGATAATTGTGTGGGGTGCTTCTTATTATATAAAACATATCATCACAAATATTTGCAGACAGAAGTGGTCATCGGTCAAATGTAGGGCATGGGATCTGGCAATTTCGTTAAATGAGCTAGTACCGAGACACTATACACTAGACAAGCTGCACTCGCTTTATGATGTGGTGCAACACGGCGTCACCATATTTAGGTCAACTGCTTTATGCATCATAAGCTGGTTGTCATATTCAGCACAAGATATACAAGAGGAATCACGTTACGTTACGATTGGTGCTAACGCGAATGCAAGCCTATGACGAGTCTATCCATATGAATTCATCATTGGCAAATATGGCTTCTGCATTTCCTCTCTTGCGTTGGCAAATATGCCTTTGGCATTATCTTTGTTGAGTCTGTGTAGAGGGCTGATTACCACTTTATTATTAATGCGACATGATGTGATACGATTTGGGCAACTTGCTTCAACGACTAGTTACATATGATGGTATGCTATACTATGCAACATATGCTTAGTCCTTGAAATGTAACAACCACTACTTTCGCATATGTCAAAAGTAAAGTATCGCACTATCACAAGGGGCAAAGCAGTAAATTACTACAATTAAATATTGTTTGTTGCTTGCCCCTGACACTCTCGTACAATACGTGTGTGGCAACATAATTTATTAACCACAGGCGCCCACAACGATTTGGCTGATAAAGCGGCGAATGTTTGGATTTAGTAACTTGGCATTTCTATGATCCAAACAGCATTTATGACGACCATCATCACCAACATAACCATCATCATCATTATCATCATCATCATCATCAAAGTCTAAGCTTGATATTATGTTTTTTTATGGTTCCGGTTATTGAGACTGTATCGATCAGAAAGCACCAGCTTTTGAATTGTGGCGATTGTGATATTTCTGAGGTCCCAAGGCTGTTGCTTCATAAGTTAAACACACTCAGGCCTGCTTAACTACCGCCAACGTGCATCAGAATGCGACTTCCTGTCAGCTTGTAACCAAAAAAATTTGACCTATGCGGCAATTTCTTATTGACATTGCATAAAAAGCTATGGCAACATTGCAGTGCAAGATTAGAAACATAGGTACAAAACAATGGGCATGTCACGTGACTATTGAACGCTCGAGCAACGATTTATCTAATATTGGACAATCATCCGAAGCAAACACAAGGAAATCATGCCCATCTGAGCCACACAGGATGTGAAATTCTTCATTAAATGGGCCAATAAGTACTAGCTGCTGGTTGATAATTCGCACAGGCCGCCGGTTCCTTCAACCTAAGATGATAAGGCCCTTGTGCAGTGATAGCTTCTTTGCAATATGAAGAAGAGGAAGTTATACAGCGAAGTATCACTTCAACATATTACTGTCATTGACTGAAACCATTCATTTTCCAGACCGCCTGTTTTGGCTAATAACGAATTGGTTTAGATCGATGGCGGTGTTAACGTTGTGACATCAGTGACATCATGATCCATCATTGAGAGGACGCCCGATAATTATATCATGGTGTGGATTATGTGTGGTTTGTTATATGATTTTTTTCAAGCAATAAGATTATTATATGACTGCTCAAAGTGAGTTAGAGTGCTCGTTCACATTAAAGCCGTGTGAATGGCGGGTGGCTGATAAGAGAAGTTGGTGTTACTCGTGTGATTGTTTATCCAACACCTAGGACGTCCCCTATTTTGTATGGCAAACATGGGATTCCTTTATTCCTGCATTAATAATTCTAGGTATTTTGAATGTGTAATTATTCATTTCATCAGCTTCTTTAGTGGTAAGATATACATACAGTGAATCGCATCAGCCTTTGAACAGCATCAATAGATGCTCAAGAATTGATGAGAATTTAGGCCACATGTTGTCTGGAAAACAGCCAACCGAGACGTTCATATTTCAGTTGGCAATTGACTGAGCTGATTTTGACAAATCCATTAGGTAAGCGGAATAAGCACCACAAATTTCTGAAAGTACGAATAATATGTTGCATATATTGATCACAATTTCTTCTAACCCTGGATGTCCAGATTGATATAATCGAACATGAATTAATTCGGTGTTTGATTTTTGAATAATGTCTTTGCTACTGAAGCATCTATACAAAGCCATTAATTGACAGGAGTTAGCAATCAAACATATCTCTCCTTTGCCGAATCTTATTGACTCCATCATTCGTATTCGTGATAGCCCTCGAATATTTGATAGGTGACATGAATCACTGACGTAATGAGCACGAGGCATGACGAATGACCGCTCTGTAGGCGTTGGTTATCATGAATAGATTTCGCTACTAGACTGAGGGAAGGGTCATTCATTAGGGTTCCAATATATGTATGCAAATTCATTATCTCTCCTTCCTAGGACAGCGTTGTAACAGCCGAAATCCTTCTTTATTACCCCTCCTCAGATTTGATCGATTGCGTATATATCGTTTTTCCCATGATCGTGCGCGGTCCAGTGCAGATCGCTGAACTATACCAGCTTGACGTTTGTGATTTTCTGCATTATCTTTGCTATTTGCTTAAATCTCTATTTCCAGGAGTACTAGGAATACAATTATAAATCCGGTATTAGATCGCATGATCACAACCTTTGCACATCAGCATAGTTGTTGATTTAGAGTGTTATGATTCACAATGATTTATACCACTCAGTACCTCATCAACCAAAATATATCAATGGCTACAGCAAAAAAAACCTGTTTGACCCGTAAATGCCCTGCCAACAGCTATTGACTACAATATTTACATGGTATTGCAATACAGCCGGCTTAGAATATGACTTACAAACCTTTGTCCTTAACGTAAATATCACGGTGGCATTCAAACAAATTAAGTGTATGTATTTGATGCAACCATTATGGAATGTCTCCTGAGGATTTGTGATAAAAGCAAATTGTAGTTCGGCTTATTATGAATTTAGGTGCATAAGCAGTATAGAATAGAAATGCACAGGATGCCTGGAATTTTGATATCTACATTGAAATTAATCGTCCAGTCGCAGCTCTATATGGGTTTAATGCTTTATTATTGATGGAACTAGGATGTGTATCATGCATAATGTAGCTGCTATTTTAGGCAACACTAAGTATGCTATATCGACTAGCAACGCGCTCACGTATCTGCATAGGCTCGCATGCCTCTCCCCCAGCTAAAGGCATCAAAACGCGATAATGGTCTCATTAATTTCCGCTTTTATGAAACATTTAATCACATTAGTACCATACATTGCTAGACTTATTCCTTCTTTAGTACATTGTAAAATGCCACTTGCTATATGTGTTATCCCGAGCCGTTGCCACTAATGTAAATAGAGTAAAGCCGAATTATTTATGATTGTTTGCACCCATTTATTCGATAACATTCTTAGACAAATAAATTTGAAATGATAGTATGACGCCACATCTGCTGTAAACTAGAGATAACGGTTTAATTCATAGGTTTGTTGGCGTTATCTTGGCATGCGGACAACAACGTTTGCCTAGATGCCATGTGCACACTAAAAGTAGCCATACTAATCGCCCACCGTTAAAAGCCGCTGCCACTCACCGCGAGTTACGCAATGGTCATCACACTCCCTTGTTAAACCAAAAATAAGCTGTCAATATATTCGACAAAGCCAAATCAACATCTGGCGAAGTCCGGTTGTAAGCTTCGTTGTATTTCCAAAGACTTCAGGATGGTGGGATTTGCTGTCAGAGATTATATCAAGATTGATCATATTGTCTGGTATATCTTTCCCACTCGCGGCGTTATTGCCATAAAAAGAGTGGAAGCTCTAAGTGTTGGTCAAGCCATCACGGGAATAGCGTCAATGTACAAAAACGAAATAGAGATGATTACATCTTGCATTTGAACTACCACTTCCATCAAACAGTCTCCGAAATGGTTTCCATGTCAATACTTATACACTCTCTAACGAGATTGAGCAGATATATAATGAACTCTCTTGCGTTGGCAAGATGAGATTAGATCACAAACCACGTACAATCTTCATCCTGATTGGATTTTGGGGCGTCGATTTAATAACGATTATTGATTATGATGTCTTTCTTTGTGGACGCTGACGTCAACCGGCCTGGCTGGGAGCTTAACATGCCACAAGGTTACTACCGCCATCAATTAAAACAAGCTCTTAGGTAGCTTTAATAGGCGGCCTGCAAGATGAATTGTTTTAGTCAATGACAATGATATGTTGACAGTGACAAATCGCTGTATTATTTCCTCTTTGTAATATCGCAAAGAAACTATTACAACACAGGTTTAAGGCTGTCGGCTTGCACGAATCGATCAAGTAGAAATAGGAATGTTGAGGAACTTTACATCCTGCGTTGCACAGATAGGCGTTAGTTTCTTGTGTTTACCACAACATAATGTTTCCGGTCTGCTAACGCCTTTGCGTTTACTTGTGATGATTGTCCAGCATTCGCTGACTCTACTGAAATCTTTTTTTCTGGAGTTCTATCTTCACATATCCATTGTTTTGAACTGCCTATGCCACAAATATTATTCTATTATTTAATGGCGCAGTAAATAAGCTTTTTTGTATCATTATACGCACTTCACAACTTCATATGGTGTCAATAAGGTGAACGCAGCGATGCATGACTCCGTTGCACATAGCCGTTGACATGGGTGACAAAACTTGTGTTAACAGTCACCACTATCAAATTGAAAAAGGGTTTTGGGGGCGAGCAACAAACACTATATAATTGCAGTTATCAACAGATATGTACTTTGTGACTCGTGTAATTAGTGCGATATATGAAATATCCTTAAAAAAGAGTGGTTGTTATATTTCATTGAGCTTGTGTTATATAATATAGCACAACATAATATGCAACACGTATAGATAACATGCTGCCAAATCGTACCACATTATTAATAAGTGGGCCTTGCTAACTCTAAAGATTGTAACCGCCCCCACATATAACGTTTATGCCAACCATGTTCATACATGGAAATAGTGGGCGTTCCATGAAGTAAGCATCAATCTAAGCATAACATGGTTCCTCGTGAATATATTTTGCTGAATATCATCTCCAGTATTAATGGATCTTAGTATATAGCCTTAGACGAAGTGCGTAGTGTCCCGGAACTAGCGAGTCGATCTCATGTCAACGACGAGTGCAAGTAACAGCTTGCAGCTACTTAAAACTCCTCCTATAAAAAGCATTGCGTTGTTCTATATTTTAGATCCCATGTCGAGCATTTAACCTAGCTATCTTGTGTCTGCCAACATATGTGAAGATGCATTCGGCATAACAAGAAATTCTCCGCACAATCATAAAAACCTGGCATGTCCATGCAAACAAGATTGCGCGTTGGTAGCTTGAGCCAAGTGCCATTCGTAGCATTTCATGCTAGATAAACATCGCTAGTGAGAATTTAACCGAAAAACTGTGTGTTATATTATTCTCGTTCAAGATGCTGTGCTTTTCGGCGCCGTGGTCGGAATGATATCAACAAATATAAACCACATTGATCTATATTAACGTGAAAATCTTATCTCAACGCCGCGTCTTTTACTCAGCTGCGGGGATATAACGGCGCTATGATGTTGCACTGGGGTGGTTGTTGAAGCAGGCCTGAATTCAGTCAACAGGCTTGAAATCATCTTCTTCGCTTAAACTGCATCGTTTGAGACGAAATTTCAATATGCCTTATCAAAGATGAAGTGATAGACTACTTTAATAACACGATGAAGATGATCATTATGATAATAAACAAGACAACGACGCCAAAGTTGACCATCATAATGGTCATGATGATGATGGCGTCTGGTGTTTCACTAATGCGAATTCCCAGCTTATTACTGATAGACAGAACATACCGCTATAAAAACATATAGTGCCAGTTTACGTCATATGCTTTTGATCGCTGCCCAATAAAAGTTTTTCACTATCCAAGACTCTCCTGCGGGAATGCCGACTTGTTATTACGTTATCGCCCTTGTGTTTGCGATCAAGCATTATCCAAACCCTTGTCCGATTAGGGTCGCATAAAAACATATATGGCGCTTGGGAATCATCGTTTGCGCTCATTGCGTCCTGGTTGTATTAAGTATTGATATCTTTCGTAAAAGAGTGGAGTTGAAATATTTCAAACCGCTGCCAAGGTAAGACTGTAATAAGATAACCCATGTGCGGGGTTCTCTCCTACAATTTGGTTCAATCTGAGTCTTTTATGTGATAAAATGTACTGGATCATGCGTTAATCTTAGGACAACCCAAAGCATACCGCCTACAGTACAGTTGTTGCTATTCTATTATTACCATGATATTTTGACAGGACCATGTGTACCTTATTTTAATGACGGGTTAAAACGTTAACATTCTTGATAGAACAGAGCTAGCTACATATACAACAGCAGAACTGCCATTGGGCAACATCTTTTATTATAAACTTTGCCAATAGATTAATCATCGACAGAGACGCCATCGGCAAAAAAATAATATTCTTAAAAATATATCCGTGGTTATATACAAAATAATAGAATCCGTAAGTTACAAGCACAAATATAAACCACAAGTGCATGGACAGTGATTAACAATATCATGCTTAATTGGTTGATTTTGTAATGATTGATTCAGTAGGTCTGGGTAGACGTGATATTTCCCAACCCTGGTTGTCATTTCTACAGGCTGACGGAGCGTTCCCGCTCATCATTATTGGCTTCGAGAAATAATGCACAGCTTAGATGATTAAGTTCCTCAAGTTAATATTTGGTCATCTTTACAGTTGATTGTTGCTATTTTGACCTCAATCTACATTGGGGATTGGCAATCGCATAGACACTGCGATCGTCCCATATGATACCATTACGCCAAAGGCCCATCGATTTTTTTGGTGCAAACTTTCAATAGCTCACGCTATACACGCAATGTATATGCAGTGCATATCCTTACATCGTGTCCCGGGCTTACGCTCATGCAGAGTAATAGTAGATAGCGTATATAATCATATTGTAATCGCATGATCACTCACCACTAGACCTAACAATGCATGAAGTTAGCTCTCCACAACTTATCTATCTATTCTGCTGTTTGTGTTCAAAATGACGCAATCAATTTGATGAATTATATTTTCACATAAATTGTGTCAACCGGAAAATTCCCTGAAATCAAGCATAACCTGTTCTGCTTTCCACGACATCGTTATGATGGATAATCAAGCATGGTCCATGAGGCACCACATATTCTGGTGTGGATGCTGGTTTGGTCATGAACGATGTTAATGAGCCAAAACCTAACATCATATATTTAAATTAAGACATTGCAACATGATCTTCTATTTGGAGTTCTAAAACGAGCCTGTATACGCTTTAGCGTGTGGAAAAATGAGAGCAATCGTATTGTTTTGTACCTATAATATCCTCTGAGCGCCCATTCTGTTAGCGATTTTTCCAAGAACCTATCTGTCATAATGACTCGATATAAAGGCATATTTAAGTTTGGTAGGCGTGTTATTCGTTCATGATTAAATATTTTACTGTTAGGGAAATGGTATTCAGCATCTATGGCACCGAACTGAGCTGTCATCTATCATAAGGGCGGTGACTTACCACGCTTATAGCACCATTAGCAACACAACACATTTATCACTGCTGGCTGTTTGAATGCGATGGTCATAGATGTCCATGCCACGCTCCATTGGTGATAAAGCACCTGCACTAATGACCCGCTACTTCCGATGACGTTGTACATAATTCTGACAAGAACATAACCAAAAAAACCCAAACAGCTTTTGTAATTACTGCCGTTTGCAATAGCTGCGTGATGCATTGGGACTCTATTTAAAATATGAAGAAAAGTTCCATATATATGTTGTATATGATCATATTCATACTTATAGAGTTCTCATTCAATATGATTCGTAACAATAATTTACAGAAATCAGCACCTTCCCTAACGCTGTGCGTTACTGTATCCTTCATGAGGCAAAAGGTAGCGATTGGCATCTGTCTGTGCAAGTGCGTTCCATAGAAAGTCTTGATATCATTATGCAATCATCACTTTCTTGCTTAAATGGCGGTTATCCAACATAATATAGATGTTGCCACATGTTTGAGATTAACTCAAGACTACGAATCGTCATATGATTGACTTGATGATGGTGACGGTGATTGTATAAGGGATTAAGAAGATGATGACGATAACGATGATGATTGTGGTGTTGATGGTTATGATGATGATGATGATATTAATGATGATGATGTTGATGATGATGATGGTGATTATGATGATTATGAAGTAAAAAGTGGAGGACGACGAAGCAGAGGAGGAGCAGGGGGAGGAGCAGGAGGAGGAAGAGCAGGAGGAGGAGGAGAAGGCGGAATATATCAATGCATGTGAGGAACTGTAGTACAATATTTATCAGGTTGCATCTTGTAAAATAGCAATTAACATAATTAATTCATCACTGATTTCTTATTGATGACAGCCAAACGGATTTACGTTAATGATTTGTCTTTTGGGAGTTGCCACCATTATGGCCAGTGTCTTACCATGAGTCATTGAGTCACCAGTTTGAGTCTATTTAAATTAAGGGTCTCTTTTAAACGTTGCGAAAATTTTGGATGTAACTGCTCCATTTCAGATCATCCGCAAAAAGCTCTGTAGTCGACTTTTCCGTAATAAATCGACTGAAGGATGACTGAAGATTGATAGACCGTTTGTTTATTGCGTGCGGTGAAATTGGTGGTCTCATATTTTAACTTGAAACATAATCTATTGCATAGAGTATGCATACGAGGATGTTCCAGCAAACGGCAGCTGGCATGAACCAAATGATGGTTGATTATTTATCCAAATGTAATATACATTTGTTCATCGATGCCATCTGTGTGTCAAAACGTGGAAGCCTTTTGACATGCAAATGTCTCATACCCAGAAAGAAGTGTATTCTGCAACAGGTAAGTGGAAAAATATAGGATTTAAGGCACGTTCTCTTATCAAACAAAGTACTCGTCGTACCTGCTTATAGCATCTCAATTTGGTCACAAAACAGCTTTAAAACATAATCGTAGTTCAGTTTTACAACATTTTTCTATAGCTCAGCAATGAAAACCGCCGTGTGCTATCGATACATGGCCCTGGAGACATTTGAACGAAGACGATGCACGTTGGTTGTGGCCTAGTGAGTATAGGTGATGCTGGCCTTACTTTGGGTTCGATGTAGGCGTAATCTTTTCAAGTATATTAAAGATGTGATTTAGGTAAAACAGCAGCTTATCACATAGTAACGAAGCATTTACCTATATTGGGTTTGCTATGTACAGGACACGGAGGCTGACTACAATTGCAGTTTGAGGATAAAAAAGACAATGCATTAATCCGGAAATAACCTCTAAATGCCAAATGCTAGATGAAAAAATATCGCACAGTAGGCTTGGCGAGATTAAATGTGAAACGGTGCAATCTGGGCCGAGATTATCAGGCGATCTAGAAATTCCCAGACGACCATCTTAAAAGAATGATAACAAGTGATACATCCTCAGTTATCGCCCTTTGGCTTTTCACTTGGTTACGATAGCTCTTTTTATGCTTGCTTTTGTAATTTACAACAGGAAAGGTGGAATGTCCCGCAAGAGAGCTACAAAGAAGATGTATTACCGGCGCTAGAATGAATAGCCTCAGCATATTGCGCCCTAACGTTTCTTGTCATTGTATGCCAAGACTGATTAGAAACAATCCACGCCAACGTATAAACATTGCTGCTGAGGTGTATAAATGCATTTAGACTAGAAGTTTCCCAAAGATACGAGAAACGTTTGAATTTTATTATCAGATCGGAGAAATAATAATGCATACTATCTTGGTCAAAAACGTTTCCCAATGACGGATTATTTTCCAGTGCATTCACATGTTTTTTTGCCAATGGCAGTCTGTCATCACACAATGATATCTGATATGTCATACGCCACAGTTCCCATAAAATCGTTGTCGAATTAGATGTCGTTAGCTTTTCTTTTTACGTTTCACGATCAACGTAAAATGAATAAATGACCCAGTTATAAAAACATCCGCTGTGCCACTGCAAACGATAATATCATCATAGGAGTGTGAACTTTGTGGTGGTGGACAAGTTATTGCGACGCGTATAGCTCTATCAAGAACCATTAACCTGACAGATTAATGCAATGGTGAGGGAGGACACACGGTTTCATTATGAGAAAATGTTGATCCCATGTAAAGTTTATTCTATATGACGCTTTTGTAAAAGTTAGTGAGCCTACAAAAGCGCAACTCGTACAACTTTGAGTATTGTTTTATCTCTATTCGCTTAAGGCAATGCGATTAGTAGACAAGCTAAGGGCGTTGATATTCAATTGATGTGGTAAATGCTGACAGCAGGTTAAACTTTGTTCAATGGACGGTTATTCGTTATGAAGGGTGCAATTTTGACGTGCTGATGTGTACAGGTAGATTGATATGACTAATTCTTCTTTTGCACAAGCAAAGTTGTTCATCAGCACAATGTGGTAGCTATATAGAGCAATTAAGAGCATGCCATATTTCTGACGAAAATGTTGATTGATTTTAACGCATAACCAGTAAACCACAACGTATATTTAAGCTCAAATCCGAGGCTCAGAAACAACGCAGATTCATGAGCTCACTATTACGTACTCATTATGGCTTTGTATATAAACTAATCAGACTGACATTACATATGTATGGGAAACCAGTATTCATGAGTACCTGTCGCAACAAGACTTGAAAGGTGCTTCGTTTGTCGTCGCACTATTGATAGTTTACAGGCACATTAGCGATGCCATCCCAACTTCGTGGTTCGTGGCTATTGCCATAAGTTATCCAGATTATGATATAAGGCAAAAATTTACATTTCCGTACGCAAGTAAAAGTGATATTGACAGCAGATTCTCCATCTCTATGAAGATCGTTGGTCTACCAGCTGCAGTTCTGTTTATATAAGCCAGCGCTGATTGCTGCATTCATTACTCGATAACGGGAATATACATGGCAACTCAGTGTAAAGTTCGAGTTTATGCACGCTTTATTTGTACTTGTAGTACGGCATCTGGAATGGAAGATTGAAATGAAATCATGTCATGTAAAGATACTTATTTGACTTTTACCAAATCAATGCAACCCGGTCATAAATCAAATAATTTAAAAATTGTATTGAAAAGTAGATTTATTGAGAAGATAAGGGTATTCACGAATTGTACTAGACAAGACACGTTAAACATTAAAATTTCTAATAACAAAGGAATTCATTTGGGAAAAAAATAATTAGTTTATATACTTGGTAACATCGGATGCTTAAACAAGGAACTGCTGGTTACTTAAAAGACGCGATAAATGAACATATCAGTAACCGTGTTATCTGGGAATGGTTTGTGCCAATGTGAAATAGAGTGCGCTATTCATGGTATTGGAATGCATGTGCACAGGCTAGAAACTGTAAATAGTGAAAGGGTGCATAGTTGATGTTATCGACACAACTGAAATTGGCTTGCATTGGCTGAACTATTTTGTTGACATAGTAGACTTGGATGTACAAGCAGCCTACGAGGCCAAATGCAAAACAAAATAAATTAATGCATGGTTGTGCACTAAAGCGGTATCGTAAGCATATCCAACCAACCTTTGATATGCTATTTGTTCAGAAATGTAAAATATTTTGGGCTCTAAAATGTTCCTACTTAAGTATTTCTCACGCTTAAATAACCAAACGTAAACCCGTCTACGTAGGAAAACAGTCCATATACAAGCTTTCGACCGCAACAAATTGCCTTTATCTGTAACTACCAGGATACGTAAAATAGTCCCATTTACCAAATCAGCTTATGTTCAGACAGCCAGGGCTCGAAAAGAAAGTGCTAATAATGCGTTTATGGGTCATTTGTCACATTCTTTGCCAATTCCCGAGGGTCTTATGATCAACTTAAGGTGCCTGGTGGAAGAAGGTTGCTGTTTGCAGCAGCATCACAGCAGGGATGTATCTGATTGTACTGAGTACATTTTTACGGTCTTGAATCATTCTAAGAAATCTTCATAACTCATTCGCAACGTCAAGTAAGATTTGTAATTTATTCATACACAACAAATCCCTAATTGTAGCTGGTGTCCACCTAAGCTATGATAAGAGCGAACAATATCTAACGTTGCTTGTGATGGTGTTATATTTGCGACTCAGTAGGATGGTTTGGCTCATTATATGATCTTAAAGTTTATATGCTTGGCATCATATCTTTACCAGCTGTCTGATTGTTTTATTGATAAGAATCCCTAATATGCAATCCCTGCTTCTGTGATATATAAGTCCTAAATAATTCGCCTTGTTTCAACTATAACAAGAACACAAAATATGTACTCATCAATTAGTTTTTCCGTTTAAGCTTCAAAGTCATCAATTCCATTTTTGCTCGGATCATATAAAACGACTTGCAAGTTCAGCTTATACTGATCTCAAATGCTACCATGCCACCACATAGCTAAATGTAGCTTTGCCTGTTTGAGCAATAGATATGAGTAGATCCTATTGTGTTAATTCATGATACCGGGATTTACCTATTATTCTGGAATGATGGGTTCCAATCTAACGATAGTACACTTAAATAGGACGTCCCCCAGTTAGGTGCATTCAATGAACGTTGACGAGGAGAATTACTAATGCGGCATCTACATAGGGGTAGGGAAAAATACTGATAAAGCACGTTTGCAAACATGTTATACCTGTCGTTGGCTTCTTTGGGCGCATTATCAAGCAATATTTTTATCATACCAATATGTCGTAGTCAATTTAAATTTATTTGTTTGAGAATTAACTCAATCGTGTAACTCGATGAAAAAAGACACATGAAATAAGTAACATATTCACAAAACATCCAACCTGAAATGTGTTTTGTTAACTGCCAAGACTGTGAGCAACGCTTTAATCCAATAATAATATAGGGTGTAAAACGTGAGGTTAATCCTTGCTAACCAATGGCATGGAGCCGATGGACAATCTGTTTTGCCCATACCACTCAATGACGCGGTTTTGGCTGGCGTCTGCAAGGGCGATTCCGTGCCTTATTTTGATGATTGAAGCATTATATTCATATCGATCAGTTGCTGACACAAAAGTTACTGATATTATTAATAGAACAATCATTATATCTATTTCAAGGAAATGCCCATTTCCGCTACTCATTACCACATGCACACATGACTAAAACATTCAAAGAAAAATTTCGCCCAGTATATCAGATATTGATTTACATGGCTGACGAAGCTAGCTCATTTTTATTTACCGTTGAATTCCGATTGGATCCAACATTTGGAAATCTGCGTATCAAATAATGACAATATACAAATTTAGCGAAGACAATGGCTACATCCCCGTACGCAGCGCTTACTGAAGCTGCAATGCATAATGTTTCACAGAGACAGCTGTCGACCTTGCCCACTAAAAATGGATTATCATTGTGCAAATGATACAGAAAGTATATAACACCAAGATTTGGTCATAACCCAATGCATCACTATTGCAATTGCTCAAACCGACGTAAATTACTCATTCAAGCTGTGTGACGTCAAAATATTTTTTTATGATGTTATTCGGGATGTGGTCTGTACAATGCCATATGCCAATATCTCGGGTTAACTGTTTCAGCAATTACACTGACGCAATTTGGTGTAGAATTGCGTTATCATCATTTTAATTGGAACAGATTACGTATTTATACAATAATGCGCGTGTCTCGAAACACCATGCCCATTCAATGGAGGCCGTTCAAGGCGGGCATATGCGATTTCACATTGCCAATTGTTATGTAGCGGAAAGATCATGCTATATCTCATCAGGTCTACCTTTCATATGAAGAACACATGCCAGGTTAAAGGGTTAGATGTCATAAATTATACAAAAAATATTAACTATCCGACTACACTGTAACAGGAGATTGCTCGAACTCGTTTGTAATTGTTTGCCACATCTTGACGCATGGCTCTGCTATGGTAGCTTTCAGATTGTCTCCACTGTTAGCTTTTCGTTTGTTATTTCGCTAGGCAATCAGACCGAACTGAGCACCAGAAGATCAAATTGCTTACTGTGCATGCGTCAATGTGAGCTGTTCGTGGTGCGCACATCTTTATTTCCTGTCCAGTTGATTTATGCACGTCATCTGCGTGGAGATCCGTAATGACAAGAACTTCTTAAAACAACAGAGCATCCAAAATACTTGTGGCTATGAGCATTTGCCAGCTTGCAGCAACTGCTCCTGGTGGTGTGATTGGAAATGGGTCTTCTCTGTTTATCATTACATTCGTATTTGTGTATGAAACAAACAAGAACACACTAGTTTGGTATTTGTCGTTTTTAATAGCTGAGAAATATTCGACTCCCGGTAAATTACATACTCTACATGCAGTCAATTAATTGAATGCTTTATGATATGAATGATGTACTTATCATGCTTAAGAAAATGTATACTTTCCCGTTACAATGCAAATGAGTTTTAATAAATGAGCTAAAATAAAAGAACCGGAATTTTTATGACATCATCATTTGATGTATCCAAAATTTAACAACCATAAAGTAGCGATCACTACTTTAGACAATTACTGCTGATAGATGACAATTTATCAACTTAGACTGGCGTTAGAAAAGAAAAGTGATTAATACATTAAATCCCAATTTACTAACCTATGATTGTACAATTAGCTGTAAGTTAGGACTGGCAGTAATGATCGCAAGTCGAGAATGAAACTCTCTTCATATACCTAATTAATGGTTCGAAAATGTCCTATACGAATGTAGGTGGACAAACCACAAAGTCGTCGATCGATCAACAGGTACCTAAAACTTGGGCATCGAACATTGCGCAACTGTAATGTTAAAGCCGTTGGATAGAAACGCATATGACACCAGCCACTGCAATACAGCAACTCAACAGCAGCTAATTGTGCGAATGGTAACCTCGTGATCGACGAACGTATCTACGAATATCCATATCGCCTGAGAGCTGATTTAAGGGTGCGGAGTGATGTGTTGTTCAAGGGAACATCACATCTAAGCATTTATTAGCACAGCTGAGAAAGCTAGTTATATAATGCCCCGATATCTCGCTCAGCTTGAAATACACAAAGCTAACCTAAGACGTGAGCCATATAAAAATTACACTTGACACATTATGTTTCGGTAATTTGTTTTCAATTCTGTCGACATTCGTAAAGACTATGAAGTTCGGTGCAAAGAGATACAGCATGCAGCCTAACGCTAAGCAGTTTTTTAATATACCGCGGTCATTACTATGTACTTCGTGAAAAACCGGTGCCTTACCAGTAGTTTGAAAGCATCCCTTTTCTCAGAGGCGACTGTGTGTAATTCGTATCTGAAGAAATATAGCCTCGCTGCTGAGATGCTACAGATACAAGAACAATATTTCCATCTACATTATGCCTTACAAAATTCCTCAACGCGACATGAATCGTTCAACAGACACAACCTCCACAAGATACACGACAAAAAAACTATCAAGTCAATTTGTTTATTACCGAAATTTGAAGAATCATTGCTTGACTTTTGTATTCAAATGAGAGTAAACGCTTTGTCTTTCCTAAGATGGATGGTGCTTTGAAGATGTATTGTCTAATCTAAACATCAAGACCTCAGTCATATTTTCGCTTGGCCCTGCTTACACTGTATTAATGTCTACCGCAGATAATCGCGACAAAACAGTGCAATCCTGGTCGTATGATAAAGCATGTAATTTCACGTAGCGGTTATGGGCATTCAATGTGCGTCCATGGTCAACTATCATAACAGGCCAATTATCATAATAATCCCACTGCTGTAGTCTCGGTCCGTTTTGAATTTAAGCACGCAGTTTAATTTGAGGCAGTTCATTTGTACTGGGTAGTTTGTCCTCGGTGTACTAGGAAGCAAACGATAGACTTACGCAACCTTTATAAACCGGATATATTAAATTGAAAATGTTTGGCTTCATTTTTGTATTATTATTATAACCTGATTTTGTCAATAACTAAGTCATATGTTGATAAGATAGACAATTTATTGCTACATATGCCTCTTTTGTTACATTTGCTAAGGTTAATCCTGTATATGTACTACATAAATGGCATGCTATAATAAATAATGACGTTGATGTCGTGGGGTTGAACGAGTACCAAACAATATCCCGATGGAGAAAATAAAAAGAGGGCTGCCCATTTGGCTGGTTAAATAAGCTTACATGTTTTTTTTAATAAAGCCTGTGATAATGCACAAACTGAGTAGGCGTAAGCAATCGTCTTGTTGCATATTTTTCTCGGCGATACATTATCCGTTTTAGTCGCGTGCTTAGGCTGACGCACAGATGAAATACTGAACAATAATGTATGCGTCTTGCCCGAGTAACTGCACCAGTGCTGTTGTCTTTGAAATAATCGTCTACCTGTCGCCGTGTACCATCATAAAGCATGCAAATACTTATCTACGATAAACAGCCAGTCATACATCAATGAACGTTACTCTAACTAGTTGCAAATAAATATAGATGTCACGTTTTAAGCCTAATTTACAACAAGCAAAAAGTAAGTATGTCACCCCTATTCAAATCACCTGAATCACATTATTACCTAGTAGGCTTTAACAACTTTACCAAAATTCGTTTGTTTGCTTTAAGGAACGATCTACTAAGTTAACATGAAGGTAAACATATCTCAGCGAGTCGATTGTTTGCTTAATCGAAAAGATAACTTTTATCCACAAAAGTAATTCCGGAAAAAAGCCAAAACAATAACCTGTATAGACTAATGCAACCATTCTGGCCATTGCCGTTATACATGGTCATTTGAGAGCGCAATATGCAAAACAAAATGTGCAGCTACCAAAGCGAGACGGCAGCGATAACTGTCAAGCATAAGTGTGATGGATAATGGGTAGTTAAGGGAGTTCGCATTAAACCAGCTTGCATGATTGTTCACAAATCCCCGCACGACCTGTCCTTCCATGTACAAATAAAACCATCCATCAAATAACAACTAATATAATTTGCGTATTTTACTCTCAATAAACACTGAATAAATAAGAAAAACAGTGATACAAAATTAAACATACAGCCTTCTGATATCAAAAATGGTACGTTACCTCATACGTCTAATGTATTTGATGGAACACAGAATTGGGTTCGTAAACATTATGATAATTGTTTTCAGTTATGGTTACATATATATATATATATATATATATATATATATATATATATATATATATATATATATCCACAGTCCAAGATCGATGAGCAACAGCGCTTAATGTGTCGAATGAATAAGTTCATTGTGTATGCATTGTGCCAGTTAAGGATCAGATGAGGGTGGTCCCCATAAGGACTCAATCAGCATCAACCACAGCATCCGACAATATCAAGAGCCTATTGAGCTGATCTATGTGAAAATCAACAGATTCATGAAGCGGTACGGAAGTTAAGTTGTTCGTTTTTTGGTCGTTACTGGCATATCCAGTGACCATAAGCACACAATTGAATCGTGCGATCCTTGACAACGTTGACAAGGAAAACATGTCGAGGAGCATCGGATTTCAACGAGTCGAACAATACATTACCAAAATACCACTGCTTTTATCGGGCGCTTATTTTTCATCTGTCCGCTTAAGACATCGCAGTGTTCGCACCCGTGAGTAAATGTATTACGGTATTTCGTAGTCTCTAGAATCCATCAACATTGCTGCGCTAATAAGCGCTTCGACTGTGGACCATTACGCCAGCTTAGCCTCAGAAAAGACAACATTATATAAGCAACAGGATCAACTCATCGTGATGGTGACGCATTCATACCATTAGGTGTAATGCGCGTGTAATGCAATCAGCGCCATGAATAGGCTTTATCCTTTCCGTCCATCTACTCATACAACGCCAAGCATCGTCGAAAATTGATGGTTCATGAATATGCATAAGTAAAACATGGACCGTTCCGTGGAAAACATAATTTGGCAGAATTGGCAGAAGCAAGTAATTGGATATGATTGAGCAAAACAATTGTATATAAATATTGGGTTCATCATTGCCATGGGAAATATTTAGGTACACGTGCTATATTGTCGGTTAAATGTATAATTCTAGGAAGGTGTCATGTAGACTATGTATACTAACGAATGTGAACGAATTATTTATATTAGACATAATAGCTAAGCTTCATTTTTAATTTATAATTTGTAAATTCATCGTGGTAACGAATTTTTTTATCATATTTCACATTATGGTAAGCACCTAACTGCAAAAAGGACATGCGTCATTTGAGTTGTTTACTGCTGAGCTATTTACGCTTTGCCCATCTGCATCTCTTCATGGGTTATTTGAGTGGCAATTATTTTAGTCCGATACATTATGGATCATGTGTAGTACTGTAACTAAATTCGCTCCTGACCTCTTCTTCTGATATTACTCTCCGTGATATGGGAGACAAAGGGTTTTTGTGCCCTCTAGCATAAATCTTTAGCCTGTATTTCCCAATGGCTATTGATGGAAAAAGTTGAGCGCTATGCCCTGGCAATATATATGTATGCCAGCATCTATCATAGTTACCCCTGGGTTATCAAGTCAGTGCAATGAACAACTTAAGTTGCTATATCAATGGATGTCTATTTCATATATGCGTAACTAAAACTATTGACAGCAATTATATACACGTGTCTAACCACTAAAGTGATTGTAGCATGCACTACAGTGAGTACGTAACCAAGTTACGCTGGTAAGTGGATTCGGGTCTATAAACAGGTTGCTTGACAGTAGATTCGCATCAAGTGTGATCAATATTTGAGTGTCCGATGGCAGCAGATGCCTAGTCTTTACTACAGTTATGAGGTGACGATCGAAATTGCGAATAGTATGTTACTCACTTTGTCAAACTTGAGTCGTTCACAGTCGAATAGGTATCTACAATTCAATGTGACACTGCTTAGTCATGGGCGTTGCACATACTGAATTTGCCGTCCAGCAGAAATTTATCTGCGCTCATATAAAAGGCAATGATCCGTCCATACAGCCGTAGTGGTTCCTTTCGCATCTGCGTAGTTTACCTTGTGTTCGATTTCACGCTCAACTATGTATGACCTTCTAATCAAGCATATGTCGGGTCAACTCAACTCCTGCAGAATCGTATCACGCCGAATGTTTTGAATACGCTTATGTCACATCCCAATCGTAGACTATGAATTCATTGGATATTTATGAATTTTGTAGATTTATTTCAAGCAAAGCAAATATCTCATGGTTTGTATGGATTACTTATTAAATGATCGACCGACAATAGTTTGTGTCTGACGTAGCAGGAACAAAATCCACGCCTCTTCATTTTTATCCTTTTCGTCGCTGTCTCTACACAAACGGCCAACGCCTCAAATCCATAAATGGAATACGCCAATTTAATGACAAACACAGTATGTATTGATATCATATGGGCTTGGTTCTTCTTTTCGTTCTTCTACGTTGCCTTGTCTTTTGCTCAGCACTTTTGTCCTCGTCGAAGTCAACATGCACAGTTTTAATGTTATGATCACTGCATTGTCTTCGATGATTGTAATTTCAAATGTCTTAAAATTCGATCTTTATGCAACCTATGTATGACTTTTATAATGCTCGAGATAAGCAATGGAATAAATCACGTAACTGATCAAGATTCGGAAGAATTATGTTCTAGAATCCTGCAAATGCAACATACCCAACCTTCGATCAAATTATCCAGAGAAATCACTTACATATGTGGGCATGGTTGTTGTACTAATTAAACCGCGTCTTCGTTTTCTTATATTTGGGAAGCTTCGATAAATCTTTGGGATAGACATCAGACATCACACTATGAGAACCATTGAATGGTATTATTAGGTTTATGCACGAGCCATTAATATAAATGAACGGGCATAATATCTACAGCAATGCTGAAACAGCGTAATTGCGCGATAGCATCCAGATTATCATACTTTTCTACATAACGTATTAACAATTGCCATCATACGACACGATTTCATACGTAACACATTCATCCTTTATATAAAAAAGCCAAACACGCCGGCGACCAAGAAACTAATCAGCGATGCCTCTACATGGCCACACCATGAGAATCATTGAATGGTTTGATAGCACACCTTAATTAGGTTTATGCACGAGCCACTTATATAAATGAACGGGGATGAAGCACTACCTCTCATGATTATTGATTATTGTGATTCAGCTGCAATGCAGCTTTATAATTCATAGATGTTTAGCGCTTTGCAACTTGTGTGTGATTATTGCCCGTATCTTGTCTAATAAACCATTTTCCGATTCGGATTTGTAAAAAGTGCAGTTGGTTACAGCTTATATGATCGAGCTCAAAATACCGCTACTTCAATAACATGAAAGCATAATGCATCGTGCGTGTAATTCTTCCGAATCAGATTTCTAAAAAGTTTATCACGCGTTTTATCAAATCAGAGTATCGAGCTGTCTCCAGTTGCTGCTTTCATCTCACTGTTCAATCACTCGTTTATACGACCTAAACACGCACATTTGGCTAATGACACCAGCCGTCTGAATGTTTTGTACCCTGGATTGTCGTATGAAAACATGAATATTCGAGATTCACTATTCAGAGCCAGCAGACGTTCGTTCATATATCGCTGTTTTGGCATATAATGGAAATAAGTTATAGATGAATTACCCTGAAGCAGAACGCGATCGCGTGTAACTTGGGTTGTGATAATAAGATTAATAACATGAATGCCTTGCAAATGTTTCTATTCACCAGCTTTGATGCAGATTAATAGCGTTTTTGCCATTTATATTGTGCAGTGGATAAACCATATGTGCATTACCAGTTTGGTGTTTGCAGCTAATGCATTTCAGATTCTTGTAAATACTTGGTCGGTCCACATTTGCAATTATGCATCTGCTGTAGATTTAGTCTTCAATAGCGTGCACTTTCAATAATGATGTATTTCAGCCGTTAATTTATTGTAGTCACCTACCCTGTGTAAAAGCAACATGTATCAGAACTTATGATAAGCTTTATACCAACCCTATCAAATTAAACTCCTTTGCTTGGTAACTCGTCGCAGTGGTAAAGTGGAAGGGTAATACTTGATAATGGCTAAGATATTTATTTTATTGGCAGTAATCTGACAACTGACAACTTCGGTTATGCAGTTAACCTATTGTGCCCAAATATATGTGACCGTAACAATAGTAAGCTCCCAGAGCTTGGGTGATTACATGGTCTTTAATGCGGTTATCTGCATCTTATTGTTTGGGTAAAGCGATGCCGTTGTCTTTGGTAATGCTGTAAACGTGCGCCAGGAATCTGTCAATTAGTCATTTGTATTTCATTCACTAGGCTATGCATGTCAAGAAGCACAATCACATGATATATGTATCATGCTTGGGTCATCTTGTTTGGTTTATAAGCGTTGAAAAAGGCCCTCTGATTTATGCTATGATCGTCTACTGCAGTATTACTTTGGATGGCAGAGTCAAGGTTTTGGGCAACGCTTGTTGCTTGGATGTTGCCAGCATTTTGGATTCCATTTGTGGGTTTAAGCTATACAAACGTACATGTGTTCATGGGTACAGCTGTAATAAACACGTTTGCTAGTACCACTTAAAATTAATGCAGCCCCTTGCTAAGTTAATGGTAACACAACAGTTTAAGAAACGTTAATGCAATATAATTTTGATTGCCCTGCGAGAAAGGTTCGTGGCAAGTAATGCACTCGGTTATGTCGTTGACGATAGGAAATGTCGTTGGACGACTTTTTAACCATCTCACGGGAGCTGCAACATAATATGATTGACGTATTTTCTGTCGATTGTTCCGCTTTGTTTGCTTGATACAATTGTAATCTTGCTTGCTTGATGCAACTATGATCTTGTTTGCTTGATAAAACTGTGATCTTGTTTGCTTGATACAACTGTGATTTTGTTTGCTTGATACGACTGTGATTTTGTTTGCTTGATATAACTGTGATCTTATTTTCTTGATACAACTATGGGGATTTTCGTTTGCTTGTTCATACAACTGTGATCTGATTTGCTTGATACAACTATGATCTTGTTTGCTTGATACAACATGTGATCAGTTGCTTCGGTTTTATTGGATATGTATAAAACTGTTGGCTTTACAACTGTGATCTTGCTTGCTTGATACAACTGTTGTTTCGTTTGCTTGATACAACTGCTATTTTGTTTCCTTTATACAACTGGAGATTTTATGTTTCAATTACGTGGTCTGATATGAGTTGTTCTTGGATACATCCAGCTGAGTGATGTTGACCGACATCGACCAGCACAAATATCAGCCAATCAGTAGCTTCGGTTTTATTGGATATGTATAAGTATCTAAAATATGGCAAAGACATACCTGTGACACTTTCAATATCTAGGGTATATGATACTGTTGGATTACGTGTTTACAACGTAGCTAGAATTTTGCGCATACTAAGTAATAAGGACATCATACTTAGTGGCTACGCATTATTGGATGGGATATAAAATGCCTCTTCGCCATATATGTCTTCTCTGGTAGCTCACTGAATAGGTCAACTATGCATCCAACCAAACTTGAACAGGATGAATAGCATAACCAGCAAACCACAAAATGTCAAGCAAACAACTAAGAAAACAATTTGATATAATTACTATCTAGGCCATGTAAGTCACAAAATACGATCAAACAGATAAATCAAGTCAGCGTGTTTTCCCATGCAAGTATAATTAATGATGATTTGTTTTGCCTTATTGTTGTTGACTGTTAATGGTTTGGTAAATTTGTCAAACACAGGCTATTGTTCGATTGGTAATATTCCCATTTCTAGTCATTCTCATGTAGTGGATGACTGTGGTGCTGTCGCTCACTAGACTGCATTTGTAAGTGGTCTGTTAGGAAATAGCGATATTTATATAGTCCTGATGCTTTGCATATTCAGAAGCGATTATTCTTCTCAGACTAACCATACGTTATTCTATGCAATGAATCATTACTGGTGTATCATGGTACTCTGATTATCTGTAAAATGGAAAGCAATGCTAAAATAAACTGCAGCGTGCGAAAATCTCCATCACTAGACTTTGCTCTGCTACAATGCGCACGGAATGATCAATAGATGTTTCTATATCCAGTTACATAGGCCTAGCAATAAAGATATCTAGCATTCTCACAGCTTTAACACAAGGGATTAATACTTCATTTAACAAATTTGTCAACCGTGACATCATGCCCATAATATGTTATTTCCGATTATGCATGAAAGTAAAATCCCTCAATGTCTGTGTTTCAAAATATTGCGATTTCAGTTACAATGTGGCATGTCAAAATAAAACTATATGTTTAAAACATAAGCCAGAAGTGTACATCGCCTGATAAAGCATCTAGCAAAATGTCATATTTTACCTGATCGATCAATAACGCCCACAGATCCGAACTAAAGCGATACAGCACCGAGTGCAGTATCAGTTTCAATAAACTTGAAGAATAAACTGGCATTAAAGCTCTCCTAATTATTCAATTCTGTCCAAAGCTACACCGCACATCGGTAAGCTAGCCCAAATATAATTCTGGATCTTCTCGGCTTTTATATGTAAACATAGTTTCATCATCGAGATAATTTACTATTAACTACCAATATAATTACCGCAAATATTCTTCGACTAACAACCAAATAATAAAATAACACCGAAGCATGACAAGAACACTTGGCCAATGAGATGAGTGAGGCGTGTAACATCGATGTGTGCAGCTTGTAACATAGGCTAGTTTGTTTCATGTCACGATGCTGAATAGCGACTTCGATTAAATTCCAATCTATGTACACGACAGTGGTGCTACTCATATAGTTGCATTTGGTTTATCGGTTGGAAAACCGATACTTTTGTTTGTGACTGGCATGAAAATAATTAACTGCAAACTGATAGCCAAAATACGGACAAATCGTATACGCTTCCCTGGCCTTTTGATGCTTATTTTGCATACCATCACCCATGATTGTATCATATATTTCTAAGAATACTTTTAGAAGAGCCCATTTTATAACGCTTTTCACTTTTCTAAAATTTAGCATCATACGGTTTGTGTATCAAGTATGCTTATGAGAGGACATATTGTGAAAAAGGTACGCATTTAAGATAATTCCGTCCTTCTGATTTTCAAAGCGAATTTGTACATTTTGACTGCAATATCTAAACTATTCCCATCACAATTGTAACAAACTGATGTCTGCATTATGCAAGGCATAGAATAGAGTGAAAAGGCTTGAGTGTGCATTTGATATTATATACATAATTAATGAATATTTTAGAAGCATGTTTTGTTAATCGTATTATTTGTAGAAAATTAAGGCGATCACAATATTATAATAACATTTACTTTGCACCTGTTGAATTATCATTAACTCCTGTGTCCTATGCTACTTGCTTTGTGCTGCTATAAGGACAAACTATCCGCTAGTTTTTCAAGCACTCTCTAATGTATCGCCGTTGTCTTTACTCGGTTTATTGGTATGAGATCAGCATTATTTATTGATAGAAGATAGTCTCTGTTTGACGCCAATTATTCAAAAGAAGTCGATACTCCACCATAGAACCATCAGCATCTATTATTGTGCTTTGTACGAATCTGTCAAAATTACAGAAGCATTTTGAATAATGAAGCTGATTTTTAGCTCATTACATAGAAATCACACGTGATGTTGGCTGCTCAAGCAGTCCAGTCCTAATGTGCGTTCTTTTAACTATGCATGCCTTCTGGTGGACGGCCTTTCGTGCGACCCTCAGAGCCTTAATTATTCTTAGATTATAAATGAGTGATAACGGTGTAGTTTTGTCTAGCAAATGATCCCTCCTATGATTGCTGCGGCTGATTAGTGTCATAAAGGACTACTCAGACCCAACATTTATATGTCTGAGTAAGCGGTAATTGACAGTGCCATCGCCCCTTGCTTGTCATTGGCAGTGATTGCATTTACCTATATCTGACTTTCATTAAGCATATAAACTGGAAGGTAGTTGTGCATCAAATTGTAATGAATGTCAGACAGGAAAAATGTCAAATAATTTAAAATCAATGGACAGGTATAAACTAAAATCATATTTCGTATCGTCACAGGTTAGAGCTCAGCTGCTAAGTAAGTTACTGCATTGCCAAATCAGAGTACCACAGTGGCAGAATAGACAGTTACAAATTATCTGAATGAAACCCTCAAACGCGGAAGATTTGCTTTATATTTGCGGAGCAATTACGTGCAAATGGTATCATATGGAAATGTTTGAAGGCATGTCAAGCGAGAAATTACAAATGACACGTCGTTTGACCTATCATAGCGTAATCATATATGCAATATTATGTAGTGCAACAACTGAAAAACGTAAGCAGCAGCTGTTACTCCATTGACAGGCAAGGGTTTTATTATGCTGCTAAGATTCACTTATCATACTTCCCCATCAGTTGTAAGAATAAGAAAGTCTTTCGTAGCTTCCGCTAAGAATGCATCAGGTGCGTTTGAAAATTTTGGTTGCATAGTAAGCACATTTAAATGTAAATGTGTTTGATGTCGCGATATAAAGTTTTTGCAAGGCAAAGAACCGACGTTTCGACGCCTAGGTTTGTGTTAGTACAAGTATTTTACGCTGGTTGGTCGCTACACGGTGATAAGGTGGCACAGTAAAAGAAAATGTTGCCGCAAATCATCAGTCAATTTTCGTAATCGTAACCATATAATCCGACCACAGGGCTGCGACTGTTGTATCACACAGTACGGCACACATGTAGCGAAAGTGCCAACAAATATTATTGCTCTGCACCCACAAATATCTGCTTACATTGCATGTAACCTTGACACACAATCATAACAATAGTTTCTATATTTAATGATATCCGTTATGATAGGCATCATTATGTAAAAGTGGCGAGGAAGTTACACTTAATCAAATAATACGGAATTACCGATTTTGCTTATCAATGAGCCATCCATTCCTTACAAGGTATGCTGGGCTGCGCACAGTAACGCACGATGACCCGTGACAGTAAATTCAGCTCTCCTCTATCTGGTGAAATCTAATGAGCTGTTACGCAAATTCTTAATCCACAAACTTGATGTGAACGTATGCCTATGTATCATTGTATTGTGTCAAAAAACAGACCACACCTATAGTTTGGGATACAATGAACAAAAACATTGGTGACTATTAATCATTTCAACTGCTGATTGTGAAAGTAAACTCCAACATTGCATGCCTAGTAGATACTAAATACTGATTTTGCTTCTCTAAAAAAGAATCTTGTAAGTAATTTGTTCTTTAACAATTCACATTCAGGGAAATTGAATGATGCAATATTTTAAACGAGCCGGTCATTATGTATTGTCATTACAGATGCACAACAGTTTCCCGTACAGCCTTTCGTTCAACGTTAAAAATAGTACATTTTGATCAATTGGTTATATTTTCTAAAACATTCAAGCTTTTTTACTCTGAGCTGAAGAGATGGTACAAGAGCGACATTCGAGCACTAAATGAGTTACTGCATTGCAGTATATCCTGTTGCTTTCATCGCGATATTAATCAATTGTAAATGCAATCTGAGCATGCAATCATTACTAATGAGAACAGCTGCGCCCATACAAAGATTCCTGCAGATGTTTTTCAGTTTGTTTAGTCCTCGTTCATCGGATAGGTCAATGAACGCAAGCGGACTTGATATTTCACATTGGCAAAAATCCACGAAAATCTGTAGCTATCTCACGTCGAGGCGACTACTTGGACGACATTGCGATGATAAAGCAAAAGTAAAACTCCTGTGTATTTAAGTATAAGTTGGTAGCTGACATTAGACAATTTATTCAATTTGAGGTTCTTTTCCAGTCATCTGCACTTTAACCTGGTCGTTCTAAATACATATCTTTCATAGGATGAATGCATCCGGATATAAAGCAAGGCATCTTATAGTACAAGTTATCCCTGGTTTCGGAAAATTAAGAAAATCCATTTGTCGACGTATCAAGTACAATACGATTACCCCCAATTAAATACAATAATTTCTACAAACGATGAGTTGTTAGCAACTAGTGAAGTCCGTAAAAAGTTTCCAGGCTATCAAAGCTGTACCGGTAATCATCTGGCCGACCAAATGCTTTTTAGGGGCAGTTTGTTAAATGACGCTAGATTCAAAAACCTGGTATCAAGCAGTTATTTCACATAAATTGTGCAGTATCTATGCATTAGTTAAACTAAATGACCGATACATAATTCTCTCAGCATTGGCATCACATAAAAGCTGTGGACATGATGCGCATTTCAAAAATGGTACGATCGAACTATATTGTTTTGACAGTGTACGTTCTTTCGATAGCTGCTGCTCTCACAACTATTGTGGGTCGTCCCGATGGCTCAGACAATAAAGCATTCGAATAGCTATCATTATATAAGCCAGTTAAAATATATGAAGGATAGCTTATTATGCAAATAGCAATGGTGCTATATTCACTTATATGTAGCTCCCGTCTTCTCTATCCCCGATATCAAAGTGCTTCATTCCGTTAGACGCGTCTTAAACGTAAGTGCAGTATGTTCATAGTATCTCGTGAGAGCCAATATGAGGTGCAAAAAGATGTCGATGCTATCTAAGCAGCGGTGATCTATGCCACAAACTGCTGTCGTTAGATGCAGCCACTAAACATCATATCAAAGAAATGGGAAAAATATTTCTGAATGGCAACGGCTGCGATGTTTAGTTATTAAGGTAACTGGTTACCTCTGAAAATAGAATTAATTTCACAAATGTCTGACTGTCAAGGAAAAACGACGTTCAAATCTTTTGCTAGCTGCAGGGTTTAAAACGGAGTGAATGACAGGCACTGATTGAATATTTGATGAAGCTTTCCTATTTATCTCATTTGACAACTAAGCTTGGTTTGTAATGCCTATGAAATGATTATTGGTTTGGGAATTAATTATATTTGTTTTGCAAGAAGCGCATCCACGATGCCAGCCGATATTGCTATAAATCACTATTTTTGTCTCCCGATTTATGACATCAACGCCTTTCAATTAATAAGATTAATGCATGAGCTCTGAGGCAGAATAATGATAGGCTTCCAAGCGGACGTAATAAATTCAAGGCGAGCTGTAAGTGGGATCGAGCATTGGAGCAGCTAGCAATTAGCCGTGAATAGAATTCAATTAAACGCACCTTATAAATCTGCCTAATAAACAGCATTGATGTCACAGTTCAAACAACACACAAGAAATGTTTTCGTAATTTTGGAAGGGATAGTGAATTAATTTTCCACGACACAAATATCTATTTCAAGGTAGTAAACCAATCAATCGGAACACCAAGTACGCATCACAAATAAAGAGATTGGCAGACATAGCTTTGAACCAAAGTGAACGAAGGGGACAAATAAATCCCGGTTTATTAATTATTGCGTCGATCTCAATGGACACACAAGTATGTTCGAAGTCATTAACTAGCCAAATCATTTAGCGCCTGGCATGTAGAGAGGTAGCCGTAATAAAAGCAATGCAAATCTAGAATTCATATCTGTGAAGCGCTTAGCAGATAACATGCGGATAATTACATTGTTTATGCAAGCATTAAACTCAATAAGGTACAAAGACATGCTATGAGTCGTTTCACAAATGCATGAATACCAAGATATCGGAGTAGGCCACATAGACAACCACCTTGTGTGTAGAGTGTGCTTTAATATATTTTCAATTTTAACCACTTCAATGAATAATCTGTGTTCCATGCAGTGGGTTATAGTTTATATGATCTTGAACACAATGCATATATTGCAATAGCTTGAAAGCATGATTGCCTATTGTGTGTAATGCTAGACCGCATGTTGTCTTCCGACACGGATTTGTAAAACGTTGTTGCATAAGCACATCGCTTTGATGACCACGCGTTTTATCAAATCAGAGTATCGAGCTGCCTCCAGTTGCTGCTTTCATCTCATTGACAATCACTCGTTTATACGACCTAAACACGCACACTCTACTAATGAAACCAACCATCTGAATGTTATTTACCCTGAGTTGTCAAATAAAAATAACACTTCCATATCCGTAATTCACTATTCAGTTCCTTCAGACGGTCGCTCTGATATTGCTGCTTTGGCACAGAACGGAGATGAGTTATAGATGAATAGCCCTGATACATAGCGTAATCGCGTGTAGCGTGTGATGATAAAATCAATGATATGAATGCATAGCGAATTATTACATTAACCGTCTCCGATACAGAGATGAAGCATTTGTTTCCATTGATTATATGCTGTGGGTTGCCATGTGAGTATTCCCGGTCTGGTCTTCCTGACATGTTGTTTGAGTCTGTCTAGCAATATTTGTAATGCATGGTAGCGCGTAAAGTCTTCCAGTACTAGTGATAATTGCAGGGACGTGATACACCATAGATGATACATAGATGAACCGCTTATATATGGCCAGCAAATATGATTACCGTATCAATGTTGTACATTTGGGACGATACAAAATCCTTAACAGACAAAATTGCATGAATAATCAGCAATGTGCCATTCTTTGATTTACAATACATCAGTTAGATTTGATCTTCTAGACAAATTACCTCTGTTGGTTACAATGGCTGTGATGCCTAGAGCAAAAGCATATAACGTGTTGGGTTTCATGTGATTTCCCCATTATTTACATACTGATCTACCCTTTGCTGGTACTAGAACACGAATTATTTTATTGTTCCGACACATTTTGCATCACGGGGTATTCACTCATATACATCTGTAGTCTTTTTGCTGAAAATGTCATCTGTAATTTAGAAACCAATATCAGCGCTGTGCGGACCCTTTCCAATTCTTCAAGAGCATATAATTCGTCATCCTGAATATGGCAGTTGATATCACTGCGCTCCTGCTTTTAATGCGTAATGACATTCACAAGTATAAGTTGAATTTTCGTGATAGTACTCCATACATTCCAATCAATACGACAAAGGTGTATTCTCTCAATGCTAAGGTCAAAAACCATAGCCATACATAAAGACGTTCTTCTGATTAATTATTGCTTTCAATAACGATGCTTTTCATCAGTGAATGCAACCGGGTGTAGATCAGTCGTAATACAAATGATAGTATGCCTCCTCGCAAATTTAACCGTTTTTTGAAGGTATGCATGCAAAGTTTTCGCCATAGAATTATGTTGTGGTAATATAATGTCAACGATAGCTCTGAAGCACTCACCAATTTTAGTAAGTAAGCAACTGAATTGCTATAACAAACATTGTGAAAGCTAGTTGGTGTACATATTTTAGTGCAACACATGGGCATGACCCTGTGTAGTTAACCCGACAACTATAGAAATGTGACACAAGGCTTTATGAAAGTCAAATAATTATTCAGCAAATAAGGAGTGAAGCAACATCCCAAAAACTAATATCATGTTACAATTAGGCATTTGATATAAATGCCCAATGTGTCAAAAATATTTCGCGCATAATGTATATGACACGCCGATAAGATTAGTTTGTCACTAAGCTTGACTGAGGAGGCGTGGGTGTTGTTCGCCCGGTACATTTGGTTAAATTATTATAAGCGAGGTTATTTGCGCGTGCGTTCTGGCCGTTATCATAAGTTAGACAATTGTACTAACCTTGTACCCTTCTCCTGTTGGTATGTATGTAATAAATATCAGTAATGTAATTAAACGTATTGTTTTCCAAGCTGTGTCATGTGTAACCCATCTTACATTACCGTTAGCGCACATTGCTCTTCTGTTGGATGTCATATAACAATTAAAACGTATTTACAATGAATATTGTCGTCGTAAATCACTTATCCATAATAGTATTGAGCAAAGGTTATAATTTCTATCTCGCTCAACAGAGAGTTAGCGGCGCTGGCTTCTGTTAGATACATCACGAGTGTCAAAGTCATTTGAACAGTGGCCTGTAAATACTCACATTAAATCATGATATGATCACGATGTATCAACATATTTGCATACAAATATCCGACAACAATGTGAACGGAGAATATGTTACACACGGAAATATCAGTATTTCTTGCGTGATACTCGACAATCTCATATTGATAGTAAAAATAAAGAAATCACGTTAAGTTATCCGTATGATCAAAACTTTATTCGGATATGTGAATGTCAGTATTTACAATTGCCATGGCATTTGAGACCGGATGTTTGGGTGTAGTCATTGACATAATTTCGCGTTGATCTATTTATGAGACGGATATAAATACAACTGGACGGTATTCTGTCGCCTTTGATGCATAGTGCTATAAGATGGGTTAAACGGTGGGGGTTAGGTAAGCACTGAAACCTTGCTTTTGACTTAAGTTTCCCTTTCTTCGACGAGAATAATGACGAAATATGACCACACCTAACGAATTACCATTGTGCTCTTGCTACGGATATGAGAATAACATGTCCTATTGTGAAATGCATGATCAAGACAGAAACAGCAGTATTGTCTAGAAGAGAAGGCAATTATCTGCTGTGTTGCAAAATAAGTCTTCAATGCGAATTTCCCCTTCACATTGCCCAATGTTTGTAAGGGCACTGCTGTATTCCAATACATGAATTTGCCAATGCCACAGTTTATACATACATATTTTGTTATGTCAACATTGTCCGCATAAATACCTTGCATTCTGCACGAGACGTCTATTACGTCTTTTAGTGATTGTCAACGTGCATCCGTGTTTTTTTGTCATCGTCGGGTTCTTAGTGGTAATGTAACAATAATTCAACCACGTCGTTTTAAACTATGGGCAATACATATCATCCTAATCAACATATTTGACACTGACGAGCTAACAAGTATTCACAAGGGTCGTTAAATAGGCATCTAACGATGAGGTAACTGTTGCTTAGTTTGATACAATTAAAAGATGATCCAGCGAGCAGCAAATAATGGAATTTGGCTTCGTAATATTTTGGGGGCGCTAATTTAAAAATTCTGCAGGTGTTGTTCGGTTTTAGTTGGTATATACTGTCATCTCTGCAGCTCACTTGATAATAATATCATTTTTAGTAGCGGCATAAGCAGTTACAATGTGGCGTTAAATTATAACCTTGCCAACCGTATTTGACAACCTAATTATGTAGCACTCTATTCAAGAACATAATTAAACAAGATTATCACATATTTGGTCAACACCCTGGATAATGTGGCCTTAAGTATCAGAGATAAAAGTATTCTAGAACAACAGTTACTTATTGCTAGCAAGCGCCAATTGAAGCTCTCAGCAACATGTAATTGCTTCCTTAAAAAATAGTCCAAATGTTATGATTTTATTGCGAATCACATTTATGAGTAAGTACATTGCGATATTCTCGGTTGCTGCACTTGAAATATTCTTGCAATCGTCGTTGACCACAAGACAAAACACAAGGTTAATTAAATTTAGGTATTACTTAATGCAACACTAACATGCTACAAATAACAGACAGTTTTACATCAATTATTCAACACAAACGGATGCGACAATAGCGCTGTGCGGTACAGCACAAAAGCACCGTCAGCAAATATTATTGTGCTTCGTTCGCAGCAGTCAAAATTACAGAAGCGTTGCAGGTAATTCTGTGCAATTTGTAGCTCATCACATACGAAATATTCATCCCGTAACCTGCTCAAGCAGCCCTTACCAATTTTGCATCGTTTTAGCTATATATGCCTTGCGGTGGCAGTCCTATCGTGCGATCCTCAAGGCCTGACTTATTCTTTGAGTGTAAATAAGGGATAACGGTCCAGTTTTGCCCAGCAAAATTTCCCACCTATGCCTGCAGCTGCCGATTGATGTCATAAAAACCCTCCCTTACCTATAACTTAAATGTTATGTGTCTGGGTAAGCGGTAAGATAATGTAAGCTGTAGTTCAATACTAATGTACGGCAGAGAGGATAAATGCAAAATACTCATCATTAGTATGAACTGGAAACAAATTTGATACCCTGCAGGTAAGAGCGCAGCTATAAAGAGATTCTGATTAAGGGATTAGGTTGCTCACGATGCTGCCACAGTTGTAAAAAAAAACAAATCATCAGTCGTTTTCGTGAACGTCACCATATATACAGATCTCAGGGGTGCGGCCGTTGTATCACGCAGTAGGGCGCGCAAATGTCAAGTTTCAACACATTATTGCTCTGCACCCGCATATATCAGTTTCAATTGCGTGTAACCTTGACATGCAATCATCACAAACGGTTGAATGCAACTATTAATTCTGCCGTTATCAATTCACCTTGGGCTGTATGGCTGATTGTTATGTAAACTCACAGGCAAATTGATATATATTGCATCGCATTGGATTCATTTGATATGCCGTTGATATGAAACTAATAATGATATCAGATATATCTGCCGCTTTTACGGCAATGTAAACAAATCAAGGCTAGGTTGAACATTGCCATTGCAACTCCTGCATTATTTCTCGTAGTTCTTGGCATATTCGTTGTTTCTTATTTTGCGATTTACATTGATCTACGAATATGGATGTGTTTTTCCTGATTAAAAAAATCTTTTGAACCAGCATAATAGCACTGACAAGCTGCGAGACAGTTTATGCCTCAAGATAATCCCAGTACACGTCACGTATTGGAATATATGCAACTGATCTGGCACCATTTTAGTTATTTGATACTTACATTACAATTCGAATCAACAGTTACGTGTCGACAAAATTCAGTTATGTTTTGTGGACAAATTACTGAGCGCTCCATTTGCCTAAGTTCCTTCTAAAGCGATATCATCTTCATGCAGAATACACAGAACAGTGGCTATTGTTCAGTGATAACCATCAACGACGCCTATATGTGTACTTTGTCCGATTGAGTGCTTAATTAACCGATCGTGAGCATAGTTATTCAAATCTCTACATAAATATTTATATAATTGCCATAACTGACATAACAATGCCATCAATCAGACTTAAAGCCATCAAACATGTTAATGACCCTTATTACATCGCGTACATATGATCATAATTGATAATATTTTACGTAGCATATAATGAATTACCAACATTGTATGAACATTGTATATATATATATATATATATATATAAATATATATATATATATATATATATATAAATATAAATATATATATGTATGTATATATATATATATTTTTATATATATATATATATATATATATATATAAATATATATATATGTAGGTGACCTTAGTTAAGTGAAAGCCGTTACTAAGTGAACCTTGCAATATATAGCAAACAGTAGGATAAAACCGCCTAGACGAACTTCGTGAATGTTGAAATGCTATATTACTGATTGAAGTACCATGCCACATAAGCATGCAATGCATCAAACGTGTAACAAGGTCGATTGCTACTGCTCGAGATTTATTGCGGATGTCGTATAACCAGGAATATTTTCGGCTACAGGTTTATTTTGGACCATAATATAATGTCCTCTTCTCAATTTACATTTTTAAGGGGTTGATGGCGACACTAAAAATATAATGCATTTAACATTAGTATAAGGATATATGTTAGTAACAATAGAGATTTTGGCTTGATGCCAATGCTACAGAAGTTGATATTACCCTGGATAAATCATGTAATAATTGCCCGACTGACCGTTTGTTTGATAGCAAGGTCCCTAATGTTATAACGACAAATAGTACATCTCATATGCATTTTGTGACTGCAAATTGCACTAAAGAAGGCTAGATATACAATAGATTAACGCAATTCATAACGTGCGACGAAGTATCTTGCAATTGATACCAGTCAACAGTTTATTTCACAAGCTAGGTGATATACACGCTGCACCGATCAGTAGTATTAAAAAATTCATTTTGGCGTAGCAAAACCAAACGTTCATCTCAAGTTATGAACAAAGATCAGCGCAATTTTTAGATAAGTTGACAGTTTTCTAACTTTTCAAAGATTTACACGCATAATTATTTACTGCACTGCAGTATTTATCGCGTAATTAATCAATTGTTAATGCCATCTAAGCATGCAATCATTACTAATGAAAACAGCTACGCGCGTGTGTATCTTCCTGTATAGGTTTTGCTGTGTGTTTAGTCGTCATTCATCCAATGAGCCGTCCATATGGTCCGTCAATGAACGCGAAGGATTCATCTTACACTAAACACGAGAACTGCTTTAAACACTGAACATGAGAACTGCTCTGCATAAACACAGGTGAAACTACAAGCTTTAATTTCACCTTGGCAACAATCCATGAAAGTCAGGTGCTACCTCACGTCGAGGCAATTACTTGGCCGGAATTGCGATTATAAAGTAAAGATGAAACACTGTAAATGCAACCTGAGTATTGATGTATAATTTGGTGCCTGACAAACCACATTGAAATACTTTAACCTGATCGTAAAAAGCACATTGATTACAGATGTAACAATTGGACAGCATACAATAATGATTTTGATTAAAGCATCAGATGAACTGACGTCATCCAATAAGGTTATATGTTGCATTTTACCGGTTGAGCATCAAACAAGTGATGTTAGTTAAGACAAAAGCCATGCAATACTTTTTCTCTGCCAAATATACTGCATGTCAAACAATATCGTACGCTGCAATGTCACATGCCACACCAGCTCCGTCCTCTTAAGCATCTGACTTTGGACACATCAATTAAGAACCGTATTGCTTCTATATCAAATGCACGGGGAAATGATGAGTGAATGCTTAACACTGTTCAATTTTCATCGGTTTGGAATAATTTCGTGGGTGCATTGTATTATAGGTCTTTTGATCCAAGGGAGGACCAAATGCGTGTAGACTGAGATCGATAAAAACACCTCTATTGTTTCGTATCCAGCATACGCATCTTATACCTACAATCAATTATGTGATAATTACTCAACCTGGTGGTGAATAGCCCCTTTCGCATATATCAACAATTGTAATTGCTGAATAGATGCTGATAAACTCATGATAAATGTGTCAAAGCTATCTAAATATAGACGTGATTCATTTGATAAGCCGATGGAATGCAAGTCTGTAATAGGTCATTCCGAAGTTATCGGCTTTTTGAATGTGCGCAAAGATATCGTTATTTCAAGAAAAATGACTGAGGAAATTCGCTAATGTAATTGAATGAAATATTTACAATAACTACAGTGGTATCTCTACAGCCGTATAAACCTTCCTTATTGTTACAACATGGACAATTTGTAACATTAGGCTTCAATGGCCGTTCACTCATTTGAAAGCTTGTGCCGTACATTTTTGCATTTCGTTAATGACATCATTGTACCGCAGCATTATTATACTGAAAATGACCTATGAATATTATAGTGGCTTCTCAAGGCACCTTTCATATTTCTGAATAACTCACTGACCACCTACGCATCAAGCTCATGTATAGCAACTACACAAAACCACAATGCGATATTGCACTGACGACACTTGATTATCAGACAGTACATGCCTCAATTCTTATTATATGTGGTACAATCGGTAGTAGGGGTGACAGTTAGCTGTAAATCTTAATTTGACTCCCGTTTTAGATCAATGATTATTTCTTCTTATTGGCTCGGTAGGATGAAAGGTGTAGGGATTATATCATTAACAATCGAGTGAATTAAAGTTTTTTTAGTCACCTTTATTGATCAAGAGTTAACTAGCAAGCAGTCAAATGAACTGGTTAGTATGTAGACAATTATAGCTGCATAACATATCCCAATGTTATTCACCGTGTATTTTGTTGGCTGTTTTTGCATAACACTTCTGATAGAATGACTTGAAGTCGCCATTAGCTAGAGAACTGCCAGACTTGTCTAAGCTATACGCATCTAGGATTTGTGTATGTCGGCATACATAGAGATGTGTAATTTACGCTGCCACAAAATTGCTACACCCAGCATATTCTTTGTGGATGTGTTCAAACGTATTTACGTAGGACTTACTCGGGGAGAGAAACACCGTATAGAAATGCCTGACGACGCACGTTATTCCAAAATAAATACACACAAAGACAATATTAACGTTTGGAGACTTAAATAAACTGCGCTACTGTGTTTCATAAAGAGTTTACGCAGAAAAAGCGATAAATCAAATCGTCTAAAAGGCAAAAATAAAAACGGTTCGGTCAAATGTCAGGGCTATTTGTAATAAAATGATAAGCTTTGTTAGTTTCTGACCTGTAATTCATGTATATCCAAATAAGGGGGCGTTTGATGGCACATAGGCAAGAAAGCAACCGCCTTTAAAACTACACCGGTACAAGCTAGACAAGCTACGAACAGGTTTGGATGAATTACAAGAGGAACAGAGTAGTGCGTTGTCAACGAATGCTCTGCTCTTCATTTTATGTCCACACCACGTGGTGGCATTTATTTCCTGTTCGGAAATAAAACTTTGCATCAGGCATGCCATTTCGTTGCCATCTATTTTCATACTTGCCGTTTAGTTGACCTTGTGTGTGTTTGCTTCGATAAACTAGATCTAGCATCCTGGCTCCGATACACAAGATGCACCAATTCATAAGCGCGCTTATTGTTCGACTGAAATACAAACTTTACATTGTATAAAGATGATTATGTTTAAGATACATATCACGTCAATTATACCGTCCTATTGACACCTGCAACTTAATAGTTTGAATTGCCAGGAATATTAATTACATCGGGCTAGTTAGCTGCATATCGAATATAATGAGAATGTTTGGTGCTGACCTGGGACGACCTGCCGTGTGAGATGTCAGACATGACCTTCAAAGGATGCCAAGCCATGTATTGCGATAATAATAACGCGTAATGACAAGTGTCCAACAAACAGACTAGTCCGCATCATGATATTATATTAAACAATGTGCATTAAGGTCCATGCTATTTATGTGACATTGTTGTTAATATTTTAAAACTAAAGTCAACAACACGGGGAGGGGCGATATGGTGGCTATTAAACCATCAATCAACTCTTGTCTTGTGTATTCCTCCTTCTCCAGCGTTCTTGCGAGTGTGCAGAAATGTACGTCGCTCTCTCTCTAAGGTGTTGTGCACAAAACCTGGCCATGGAGAAATTATTGCCTCTGCCAACACCTATCATAGGCATAATCGTCCGCTTAGATGACGGAATCATCTTTATGATTTCATCATTTCATCGGGGTCAAAATGTGTGTACCGTAACCTCTGCTGGTCTGTGCAGCATCACAACCGTATGTGGCAACTTCGTGAACTGAGGCCCAATTCACTGCAAGCAATCGGTCGCTTGCGATATTTCACCTCTGCGCTATTTCAAAGTCGCATAGAGCCCATAGGTTAAAAACAACAGAATGTACCAAAGCGTCAAGTCAAGTTCAAATATTTGTGCTGTTATCACGGTTTGTCTGATGTAGTTTCTATCAAACCGGATATGATCATGTGTCACAGCCTATATTTTTCAGTTTGTGTGAGCCGTCGTCACACGAGCTTTCTTTATGTACGAGCTTGCATTATGTACGAGCTTGCTTTATGTAACAATGGGTTACAAGGTTCCACGAGCATAACAGGAAGCTTAGAATCCTTTATAACTACCATGCTATCTATCTCATTCATCTCGTCAACACAAGTGAATGGGGTTATTCAGACCCTGTATCATTGTTTTCTGGTGCTCGTTTTGCACCCCTCGATGCCATTCGATATTGTATATCGAAAGCATGCATTAAGACTGATCATGCATTAGTACTCAGTATGTATAAAATCATTGTTGGGTTTGTGTTCTACAGCGCCAGCATCATGTTTAAAGCCCATCATGGCTGCATTGTGCAGTAATATCACGCTGATGTGCTTCTCCCTACCAATGTGGGTTTTTGCTCACTGGCGAGTATGCAAGGAATATGAGACTGAAACAAATTAGATTGGTGATGTCTGTAAAGCCATTCCAGGATATAAACAACGCTTATTGGAAAGCGTGAATGGCGAGTATATAGTAAAACATCTGACTGAAAATAATTGGCTACTGAACAGCGCATTGATACGTACACTGCTTACACTTAAATCACACTGTTTGTACCATATATACTGGGTAAAATGCGACAAATGTATAGTAGTTACATCGCAGCATATATCTGCACTCTGAAGATCTTATAAACTGGCATGAATGGAAGTATTGATTATCTCATATACTTATCTCGAGTGGCGTTCAACGTTGCATACAACACGCGTGTATTAAACCTAGCCATGCAATCATCACGTGCTGTAATTAATTTATTCTACGGGCTTTCAAACAGCTCTCTGAGGGCGCAAAATAAGAAAACATAGATGCAGTTGGACCCCACATTGTCAGTTCACTTGAGGATGTTTTGCTGAAAATATTTCATGGGCAGACAAAACGAACTGATATGCTTCTATATTGCCCGTATTTCATTGTGTCTGATTATGACGCCAGATATCTGCGAAGTTTGTACGATATATCATCAAATGATAAGGCAATATTGAACTGTTGCACCTGACGCAAAACCTAACCGTGTTTCGTAGTGCATAAAATGTAGTGCAAAAAGTACCATGTTTGTTGATTTGCAATGTACGTTGGAATTAGGTGTGAGACCAAACCATCAACATAAGCTTCCAAGAACGTCTATGTCATGATCTATATTTTGGGGTTATGTAATCGATTCAGCCCTTATTCTGCACACTCATAGAACACAGTTTTCTCAAGGTGATACAACGCGCATGTATACACATGTACACATAACATTTGTTGCTCGCGTCCTATTTGCATTTCTTTCAACGCCATACAGATATGAGCATTTGCAAAATTGAGTTTCTTTAGGTTTGTATATCATAAAATGTTGCTGACATAACAATATCTGCATATATTGATCAATGCACAAGACAAAAGACACTTAGTTATATTACGGATATATATCAGCAAAGGGTCCCCTGATTAGCCGGCAATATAACCGTAAGCCCATTCGCATGTTGACACGCTGTGAAAAGAATTATACTGCCCTTACCAATTAATCAATAGACCTTGCCATTCATGCTTGCAAACCTAACATTGTAGGCGTTTATCGAGCAATACACAGGCTAAAGAAAAATGGTAATAACATAGGTATTTACAAGCATAGAGCTATAAGCGCATATTGAAATTCCCTGATCAGCCTGGAATGATGTATGGATCCCATTAGCTGGCTGCAAGACGTGACAAAAATTATATTAGTCTCAACATTTAAGACCATAGACATAGGCATTAACGTTCGTAGACCTCTAATGCATTGTTGTACGGGTTTTTTAAATAAAGACAATCTTAAATAGGACTAAATACCATGTATCCTGCTTACGAGTCAATGCCATTGCGCATATAAGCTGATGATTGACAATGCACAGCATCCCGTCATATGATGTAGTCTGCCACGTCCCAAAGCACACACTGTAAATACTTACAGTGTATTGCCAGTTAAATGATCACAGATGACCAGCTGTAAAACGAATACTGTTTGTTAGCAACGGTAGCAGTCGGTTAGAAACAACAGCGGTGATTAACTGTTTTAATCTATGTGTGATATATTGCTGGCTGCTATAATGTAGCATTTGTAAGCAATGAATCAAATGTACTACTAGGTCAATTATATGTCTACTTCGCGAGATATATTGGTCGTGTCTCACAACCAGGTAGGTTTACCACTTCAGTCTATTTTTGGATCATGATTAAGAGTCGACTCATCTAGTTACAAGAGTTACATTCATCTAGTTGCCACGCAGACATCACACATTCGGTTCCGTGCGATCGAACAGTGTGTATTAACAATGCAACCCGTATGCAGCATTGAATTAACGCTTAACATTTATCTGATAATCAAAGTCTACAGTTTTCAGTTCTTATCACCAAGCAAAAATCAACTTCATAAATAGATTAATTATGTGCGCTAGATTAACTCCATAGACGAGTAATAAGTTGCGATGTCTACCGATTGCTTACTTAAATGATTTTGAGCATTGTCAGAAAAGGACGGGCAGAGCTTCAGTTTTGAATTATTAAAAGTAAAGCGTCATTACATATTCGCCATTTGATTCATATCGTGTAACTAGGACTGGGATCTCCTCTGCAACTGAATGGAAAGGAGGTACGGGATATGCATTTATACTTGAGCCTGCACTAAAGGGCTAATTGGCGGTATAGCTTTGCAGTTGGAAATAAAGAAGATTCAATAAAATGGATGTAGCCAACTACTCATACGACGAGCAAAACAGCTCAATCTTCATTTGCTACCCCTGACGCGCAGCAATGACGTCATTCGTACATTAAGATTGCACCGTTAATGAATTCAAAACGACTAAGGTTAAATATTGTCACAATTGCTGGATATTTTGTTCGGTCAATAACGAGTTAATAGCAAATCGTTTCCGTTGGTTATATTTAACAATGACGTGATTACCACATGAGGACTACAGCAAAAATGTATACGTTCTCAGAATGACCATTTTCCGGCAGTTTGCATTCTTACACATATATTGAAAGACCTTCAATATCAATTCGTGGTATGTAGAAAGCCTACATCAAACAGTCACAAATTAAACAGTATGTTACATAACATTGGACCTCGATTGCTTAATAACTGAAAGTTTGCGATGCTTTTCTCATAACCACCGCGCGTAGGTCCTGCCATGATGTAAAATATATAGACTATAAATTCGAATGCAGATATGCTTCTATTTCAAACCCTTTAACGGACGTTATCATGTTTTGGTTAAAACGCTCAAATGTACATAGTAAGATGCGTAGGGCTAATAGAGGTTAACCCGATGGAAAAGTCATTGGGTACACGTGGATTACGTTTATCATTCAAGCTGTATTTCTAGCACTTCATTATTGCTTTTGGATGTACATATTTGCCTCTGGACAATGCCCTGGAAATTACTGATGGTGCGATCGTTTATGATTTGGGTTATGATATACACAAACGTATGAATATAAGCTATGTTTAATCGACAACTATGAGATTTCTCAAAACACTATCCGCCCTTCACGAGGTTTACTGCGCAGTAGCTTAAAGCGCATAATGATCCTCTCCATGAACATCATGTAGCGTTATTCAGGTAAATATAGAATTGCTGCTCTAACGCCCCATGCTAACTACGTGCATCGTGTGCGAGCGTACATTTATGTATCGATTCACTATGACCAACAACCCGCCACATCTTTGGCGCACCGCCTGACAAACGTTTGCCTGTAATGCATTACTCTAGATTGCCACCAGTCTATAACGATTCAAGGATTATAAATGTATGAATACATGTTATTGAGCTCTTTGGAGCAAAGTATTTGCAATCACGGCTTTGCATGCTTAATATACACCAAGTGTTCTCAAAAAACAACTTTCATATGTATCGACCTCTTCTTAGCATGCACAGATGTTGCTAAAGTGTTGTATGTTATACTTTTCATATCTTCCATATCTGAATATGTTTGCCCGTGACTTAGATAGGTACCAGCGACGTGATAGTTCATTATTGCTGTTTCGCTACAAGCATGTGCTTGGATTATTGTGATGTTTTGCTCGTTGGTTACAACGAAGAGATTTCAACAGATCATTAATCAGATCCCTCATCTCATAACCAAGACATAAATATTCATCGTTATGAGAGTATCCGTGGGGAGGGCTCAGGTTTCATCAACCTTACTGTAGATATTTTATGAAAGTATTCGTGGAAAATGGGGACAGCGCAGGCTTTATATGGTGCCCTTCATCAACCTTACAGTAGTTATTTAATGCAGGGTGGAAGTCTTAAGGGATGACCACATCATAACGCATTTGCAGGTATGAATTTCAGTTCAATAAGGCGATTGAATACAAAAACGTTTAACAGCCTGAATTGCGGCTATTTCAGTTATTGTGATTAAATTGCATCTTAAAACGTGATAAAACACTGTTCGTTGCAATTACAACTTTAGGTGATAAACATTTTGCATTTGGACATTGCATTGCCAGCTAGCTTACTCACAATATATTTTATTTCATTCCATCCTTTGCCTTTAGATCGACACATTTAACATTTCGCATGTTAATGGCACTGTGTTATCAATGCCTTCCTTTTTTGCAGACCCGAAAACGCTGGCTTTTGATTGGTATGAATACATTTTGTGATTGACTGCGTCGCCTGCCGCTTTCATCTTTTCAGGAAACAATTGTTAATGTACCTGGAGCATGCAATCACCATTAAAGGGACCAACAGCGCGCATGCCAAGCTTCGCATATTTGAAAACATTTGGCTGTGTAGTTTGCTCTTCCTGTTACATCCGATGACGTTTTCACAAGCTCTGTCAATAAATGAAGAAAACTCGCGAGAGTTATAGATGATGCCGCATACATCGGTAGGTTTAGTCGCATAAAGACAATTACATCCACGATGAAACGTCGATAAGGCAATGACTGAATGCAGAAAAATGGAATTCGATGTTGATCATTCAAAGCAATGTGCATGACCTATCTGCACCCATAACGCGGGTAATGCCGTTGGTTGCAATGTGCGAAACACCCATGTACCACAAATTTTAAAAAACATCAACGAAGCGCATTGCGTTATAAGACGCAAAGTTTAGTATATACCGCTACCTACACTCATACAACAGATAAACATTAAGTGCATTTGGGAGAACACAAAAGTGCGTAACAACCTGGCAAAATTAGGCAGGCTAATGGCTTGGTACACCTCATATTGTCAAACGCCCGTGTATTTTGGTGGACTCTTAATTGAACTCCTCCCAGGCGGTTGCAGTGAGCATAAAACGATTGGTATTGAAATCCCATGAACCACAGGAATTATGCAGCACTGACCCAATACAACATGCACATGATGAAGCCTGTCCAGGCTTCACTATTTAATAAGTAGTCATATTATTTTCCTGTGGCTCTTATATTCCAAATCAATGAAGCAAATCACAAAGTGCAAGTAGTGAAGACGCTGAAAAGAGTCACATCATATTCCTAGGACTCTTATATTCCAAATCAATAAAGCCAGTAGTTATCTTCATTTTCAAACAATTCTTAATTTGTGATGCTCTAATCCATCTTCTCAATAATCCATATTGCGGAAATGTGCAATTTCACATACTTATATAATGTTGAAATTATAAAGTTGTCTGCTGTTATCAAAGTGTTACCTATGCATTTTCAATCATTAGAAACGGTAATATAAACAGTAATATGACGCAATTATTTGTATGTACTACCATTGGCAAGTTATCTACCATAACAAACGATGTCATATCAATATAAAGATAAATGCTCGCGAAGAATTGCCATCAGCCTGATAAAACTTGAGTCACCAATCACAGCAACTGCCGGCTCATTGTTGCAATAGGAACCACAGGCTTATTTGTCTCACATGTTGACTTGAATCTGGTTCCCCGATTTCGTTTACGATTGATTCCCTCTGACACAAGATTATATCATGATTGCATTAAATGCTCTGGTATAAGTGTACTACCCTGCTCGCCCGAAGAGTGTTGTTACACGTCATAAAGAAATTGAGCCAGTGCAGCACATTGTGCAACGAATAATATTTAAATATGGATACGTCCTATACTAATTTGCAAAATCCATCGCCCGTTTGCAATAACAACGCTTGCTTGTTTATTCTAAAAAAAAAACATAATTAAATAATGCCGTTTTTGTGGCGTTTATGATTCTTGAAAATCACCATTGCTATATATGTTCCCGTCTATTTGTTTTGTAATTTGGGATTTAAACGATGATAGTTCAGCCATAAAATCCAGCAAAGTGCTATGCTCATATTGTTATAAATAATAAGTGTATGATTCTAGGCTGCCGTACAAGACTATAACATGCATTTGAAAGTAATGAGCCTTTGGTGTTGCGGCAAATGTATCCAATGCCATAGCGATGCCCAAAGTAAACAGCAGGAACAGCGAGGTTTTCATTTCGTTACGTAATAACGAAATATTCAGAGTACCTAACCCTAAAAACAACATGATTTTGATAACAACGCTCTCCCCCGATCTCTCTTTCTCTGTCTTTCTCTCCCTTTCTCTCTCTTTCTCTCTCTCGTTCTCACTCACTGGTATTTTACAACCAATCGGTCTTATGTGAGTACATATGCGTGGCATTTCCGTCTCCTGCTCTCTAAAGCTTACACCCATTATCTGGTAATATCCATTGCTGCAGAAGAAAATAGCCAGTCATGCAATCACATCTGCAGTAGTATGACATTTCGATTTATTGGTTGTCTTTTGATACCTTAGGCACATAAAACATAACGGCGGGGATTTAGTGTGTGATAGAACACCAAGGAATTCTCAATAAGATTTGCTTCAACACCCATCCTTACATCGACGAAACCCTGATATTTTAGACACATTTTTTAACTGAATATTGTCATTGTCTAGCAAACGGATCTACTTATGTTATGCTTTGAAAACGAATGCTTCCGAAAGCAGCGTCAGCGGTATGAACTATGCCACAATTACCTAATACCGTTTGCGTAGTCTATGTTGACTTACCAGACGAGACATTGTCTTTAGATAATTGTTCAACTGACGAATAAGTCCTCTTAAATATGTCGAATGACAATATCATTCTAGGAGTGCTTGCTCAAGGTGACGGGTGAGGGTTGACCAAAACTCTTGACAGCTGCGACAAGCAAACTGGCTCTATTTCAGATGTATGCATATGCAGTAATTGCTAACTGCAGCAGCTGTTGTATTTGGAGGTCGTTTCTTACAGAACTATTGCCTCTTTTCCCAGAAGTCGCATGCTGCGCTACATGAAATGCAATGGCAGTAATGTTGACTAAATATGTCACAAATACACCGAATGAGTGTTGCTCTGGGGAATACAAATTGCCTTAGATAGGAACGTGAAATATGTCCAGTGAAAACATTGGCAATCGTCTGATATGAGCAAATTCACCAAGGCCACATCGTTTACGTGAGAAATCCATGTATTCTTTGAAATGCCACTAGAATAGATTCGAATCTGATGACATTTCTCCAACAATTTGCCTCCAACTTCAACGAGCCGATCAATTCAATGTGTGAGTTAGTTTCATTAGCTGCTTGTACTGATGAAATTCCCTTCATGTGCTACAATACACTATACGTTGGGTTATAGTGTCCAGTTATCGCAACCAGTAGCTTTATTGCAATAACTAATAGGATTGGCCTCGCAGATGCACTCATTAAGTAAAATAATGCGCTAATCATGTCAAATTGACTTTCTCCGTAATAGAGGTTACGCTACGATATCTTGTATTGCCGGCGCTGCGGAAAGACCAAATGGAGGAGAAACACCGCTGTCATTGACGGATCTGAAGGGTAGCCAATATATGTGAATAAGGTAAATGATGAACACATATTAAGGACACATATTTAAGTGCACCATAACTTATGGCGCTTTTTGTATATTCGCGTTCAGCAACCTTCCGACGCAAACACGGTTATGACAATGCTGACAGATCAATTAATCGTATATTCTTCATTAGCAGTTATCATGTGGATCAATGCATTATTGAGGATGTAAAAGGACATTTAAATGAACCAGACTGGTTTCAAAGTATATGCAATCGAGGTAAAATGACAACATATCAGCCTTAGCCAGCATATGTTTTAAAGAACCAAAGAGCCTATTTTATAAGGATTGTACAGCACGCATGTGAAAGTATTTTTACCATGAACTGCTTTGGGCATCGCAAACACAGTGACAGTGCATTGAAGTTAGTTTTCTGTGTGACGAAGCTGTGCAACACCAGAGCATCAGATTAGTAAATCAGTTTATACTAAATCAAGATGATTTCAACCGACGAATGAAAGGGGCGCATCCCGTTTGCGCTGCTCTGTGGCATTACCTATACTAATAACTTGAATTGTGTTGCAAACATTAGGGAAATGAACTCGATGGCGCCATCCGTGCGCTGTGCGTAGGAGCATTAGATTAATATGGGGCATCGGAAAGAAATTATGTTACGTTCAACAGGTCATGCAATACATATCTACTGTGGTAATATCTATGCATAAACACTGGTGGGGCCAATGGAGAACTGTGCATGCACAGCGTAAACTATTACACTGACAACCCAATTGTCTTGCTAGTTATTACCCTAAAAAATCCGATTGTCTTACTTGTTGATCGGCTTAGATATCGCTCAGAAAGCTGATCATTGATTTGATTTCGTTGCCTGCCATCCTCGCTTGTAATATCTCAACATAGATAGCAACCGTTCGCCTGATTCTAGAAGCAAAGTAGTCGATTAAAGGACTAGTGGCGGTCGTTGATTCTATCGGATAGCTCGCTATATTTGAGAACAGATTGGTCAGTGTATGATTCTAGCCTGCGGCTCAGGGCCTTCGAGGGTTTACTATGTTTTTAAATTCACAAGTTTGACCGATGCATTCTGCAATACACATGCCTGTGGACCGCTGTCGAGTTTACTGGGACGTCACTCAATGTATCCTTGTATATGGGTCGTCCAGAGTAACCTATATCGGAAACGCAATATCCACTTACTAAAAGCACACTGGCATATATTTGTAACCATCTCAAAATTGAACAGACAATAATATTGGCATTTGTCAAAGCGGGTGGATAAGGTTCTAGGTTGGTAAGAGTCTAAAACCACGCAATTTGCCATGTAACGTTACAAAGCAATTATATCAAATTAAGTGGCTGATTTCAATCCTAAAGAGTTGACAAAAATTGGGTATATAGCTGCAGCACAATATCAAAGCTTACCATGATTAAGCAGACTGTTTAATACATCTGGCTGTATTTTGTCATGCTGCTGCAAACCCGGTCTTTGTGATTGTGATATTACTGGACGACCGTTGACATTCAGAATTTAAATAAGCAATGCAAATATAAGTCCCTTGTGGTAGACGGTCCAAAACAACTTAGCATTTGACATCAAACGTAAAGCACGATAATATTCAATCATCCAGTTTAGATTCAGGGCCAAAGCTACATGAATTAGTATGCAATCTCTTATGTGCCCCTTGCGTATTAAAACAGTGTATTATAAGGTATTTGATGTGTTTCTGATGAGAGAGATTGTTTGGGAATTTCTTGTTGGATGGACGATATACAGCAGTCCTGTTTCGCCCGGTACCTTAAGATTGGAGCAGCATCGAATGAGAGTTATTATGAAGAAAAAAAATATTTTTTGTCTTTCTATGAATTGCACACATCAATCATGGTTGTACGTTGACATAGGCGTTGGCGACCTGTACCACATTTCTATGCTTGGCAATATTGTGATCGACCTTGTCATCCCACGTTGATTACCCGTAGCAGGAAGAACACATATTGTCTCTTCGTTGGATTCGATCGCGTCTGTGAAGTTATTCAATCAGAACGCCATTAGTAGCAATTCCGTCATTCTTTTACTTGAAAAAAAGAATAATCCTAGCATTCGCCATCTATTGAACACAATACCTCAGCAGCACAAGGTCAATCAGGTGACTGCATTAGGAGCTTTATATTAGTGGTTGAAATAAATAATGACACAAACTATACGAACGGGAAATATCGTGTTATTGAAAACTTATCGTCAATATTGACGACTTCCTATTGCATCGCTCTGTATGTGAGCATTATACTTATGCAATGCCAATCTAGTCGACATTATAGAAGAGAGAGGGTTTTTTAAATTCACAAGTTTGACCGATGCATTCTGCAATACACATGCCTGTGGACCGCTGTCGAGTTTACTGGGACGTCACTCAATGTATCCTTGTATATGAGTCGTCCAGAGTAACCTATATCGGAAACGCAATATCCACTTACTAAAAGCACACCATCTCAAAATTGAACAGACAATAATATTTGCATTTGTCAAAGCGGGTGGATAAGGTTCTGGGTTGGTAAGAGTCTAAAATCTCGCAATTCGCCATGTAACGTTACAAAGCAATTATATCAAATTAAGTGGCTGATTTCAATCCTAAAGAGTTGACAAAAATTGGGTATAAATTGGGTTCGATCGCGTCTGTGAAGTTATTCAATCAGGAGACAAGGTATCTGAACGCCTAAATTGGTCGATTTGACCATTAGTAGCAATTCCGGCATTCTTTTACTTGAAAAAAAGAATAATCCTAGCATTCGCCATCTATTGAACACAATACCTCAGCAGCACAAGGTCAATCAGGTGACTGCATTAGGAGCTTTATATTAGTGGTTGAGATAAATAATGACACAAACTATACGAACGGGAAATATCGTGTTATTGAAAACTTATCGTCAATATTGACGACTTCCTATTGCATCGCTCTGTATGTGAGCATTATACTTATGCAATGCCAATCTAGTCGACATTATAGAAGAGAGAGGGGTTAGGTCTGGTCACGGGTGCTATCACGATTAGGTACCGAAATATTACTTTATAACAGTACTTACCAAGGCTGCCAATTTATACTTAATGTGTCGTGGTGCATACGTAGGTTTTTAATTTAGACCTAGGGATGCTTATTCACGTATGATTATATACACAACGGACGGTATTTTTAGATTGATAGGACCCTCGTACAAGCCAAGTCAAGTTCTATGGTGCCTTTTTCAATGAAGAGTTTTGGCTCTTGAGAGGATAATTCTGGTGACCATGAACCGTTCAAAACGTTGAATTGTCTTAGCTATTTGCATTGCTCTAATCAGTGCAATGCCCTTCGTTCATTCGCCTAAATTTGGATTGCAATTTGCCAATCAGTATAATACCAGAGACCAGTGTTAAATCACTTGGTTCAGGCGGATTAACGTTAAAGGAAGCTTTGTGCTGACTGTAGGCTAGCAAATTGTTTCTCATCATTAAGAATATATCGATGTATATAATAGAGCGTCCAAAGAGTTCAAGGATAGTATATGCATGATTGCGGTGTCAAAAATGAGTCGTCTGTCCAACTTAATAAGCTTACCTCTTCGACAATATTGAAAAGGGTTACCCAATGGCACTTTCATAAGTATTTGGATATAACTATCAATTGGATGAATTACCTGTCCAAAATAAATAAGGAATGTGAGAATATAACTGCTAACGACAAAACAGATGTGGCATCAGGTTAACGCTCCAATTCACCGCGACACTTGATACAGATATAACTATCAGGTGTCCTTTGTCAGCCGTATTCCATCAATAGCACAAGAGCCAGGTAAGCAAATACATGCAAGTGATCAATTTGCTTACAACTTGAATGCGTACTGTGCGCAGTTTCCAATTTTCCAGGTTGCTTTAAATTCCTCGCTTGGAGATCTCTCTTTCATTTTAGCCTTTGAAAAAGGGTTTATGTACAAGGTCATGTGGTAATCACGGAGAACCATGCTGCTTAAATATGCGAGCCAGATATTCATGTTAAACTAAACTACAACGAACTCTTAGAGGGGGTTTTTCGATCAAGGAATGTTTTAACGTTACATCTTGTCTCGAAAAGGTCAATTCGCTTCAGAGTTGTCGTAATTCCGATCGCATAAGTTCACCAAACTTTGACTTTTCACATTTGGTAGGGGGAACCAATCTTAATTAATGAACATAAGCACTGCAGTACATAATAAACCTTGGTGAATCCACTTCAGGGCTATATAACTTGGTTTGTCAAGTTGCAATAACGACTGTGATTTAGGAACTGAGAATGAATGCCGTAATAATCGATTTATCTATGCCCACTAATGCCGAGAAGTGACAATGTGACTTTTTCGCATTTGTGCTAATCTTCACTAATATCTCTGGGTTTTTATCTCCAGATTGTCAGCCTAGTTCGCGTGTCCTAATTGTATATAGAGGCCTTATTACAACTATTGAATTGATTGCATACCTATCACACCATAAAGGCAAAATCCAAAGCCAGCATTGAAATCATCTCAGTGATATTTATACATCAGTCAGCATCACACACAAAAGAAGCCTTCATCAAGGGGACATTTTGTTTATACGAGTGCAGCTAGAACATTTGTGAGTGTAGGCAACCAATGTGCCTGCAGGTAGAGCTACACCTTTACTGGGGTTAAAATTAAATATCAATTTATTGAATTAGTGATTAATGGACTGGTTTGATTATCAGCATAAAACGTATTCGTAATTACGTCACACCATACGGTATGTGCGCATATATTTAATCAGAAAAAACAATGCTGAAAATAAAACAATTCTTAATTGAAACACCTATTCGAAAAGTCAGTCGGGATTACGTAGCGGAGGCATATCATGTCAAGTGCGAATTTTTATTGATTGAACCTAATAAGAAACGAAAGCTCTCGATTTTGCATAAAGCCACCCGCATTTGTCGCTACCGATCCAGGACTCAGCTAAAATCCATAAAGGCTGTATTTATAGGAGATAATAATACTTGGGCTTTAATATTCATCTGTACGATAGTGTATTACATTCTTCTGGAATGAGGTATGTACGACTCATCAGTCTGTTGCAGTTGCCATTTTTCATGCCCACCGCTTTCATTTACATTACATAAAACAACTGTTTTCTGTTTGAATAGTTCATTCCCTGCCATTTAACATTCGATAAAATCTTTATTATGTTCGGACAGTCATTTCATATATTGCATGCCATTATTACAGCGATTAATGTATGGCTACAGCGGGCACTGATACCTGATCATTATGGTCATTTGTGCATACTCCGTGTACTAGTGCATGCCATGACTTTTATCATACGCATTGTCAAAGCGGCATTATTGTAGCATTGATGTGTCTGTATGTTGTACATTAACACTTGTCATAATCAAATGCAGAATGACTTGGTGTGCCGTCTGATTAGAATAATGCTTACCTTCCATTGACGAGGTTTACCCATTATTGCTGTAACGTGTATTCCAGATCACGACTTTTGCTTTACCTGTATCTCAAAGCTATATTTCATCTTACGGGGCGAAACTATATTTACTATGAACTATGCCATGGGCCTTAGGGTGTATGTTAATTATCAATCCAAAACATATATGTAAATCTTAAAATAATTTGAGATTATAATATGAGCCATTTTTTAAACATTGTACCAAAAAAGATATAAACATTGTATACAAACATGTCAGGCAGTAGCATAAGTAGGATCTCATTAAGATGTACATCGGCAATGATATCCGAGCTTGTGCTGCTCCGCATTTGTCACGCTACCCGCTAACAGTTTGACAAGGTTAGGTCGCATGTACATATTTAAGGAGAAGTATTTGTTTATCAAAAGAGAGGTAATTGGGAGAAAAATAGCATATTATTGAAGTTTAACGTTAGTTCTGTTAGCAACGCACGCTCCCAGTGTAAATGTTTGTTCATCTGTTCATACTCAAGTCGCTTGTCTCTCTACCATATGAATCTCGGTATATGGGCCCTCCGGCGCTCTGAGACTAGGATCCTGCACGCAGAACAGTTGCTTATTAACGCAGTTATGGTTCATGAACGGTGTATTTTGATTCATAGCAATGCATTAACTCATTACCAATCCTTCATAAACGTGAGCTGTGTTAACATAGGTTGCATCGGTTTGAGAAGTATCTTCCGATTTCACTGCTTGTGCCTTGATTCGTTGTTGTAAGATTTTACTCCGGATACAATGGAATATGAAGCCACAATTAATGAGAGCAGCAATTCCAAAGAGAACGGCAAAAAGTACAGTCATATATTCCTTAGAAACAAACTGACTGCTGGTATCTGTAGAGAAAAAAAACCCACCATGAACAGTATCTGCATAGCGTAAGATTCTGATACCGAATCCTCTCTGTTGGGCAAGATAAAGGAATTCTATACCACAGCTATGATACATGCCTACGATTAGTTAGTTCTGATTTTGTACGGCAAAGTTTCTAATGGATAGCATTAGTCAGTAGAATATTAATCGCGGTATCAATTGTTTGATATTGCCCTAAGTATGGTAAGGTATTACCGAGCAATGCAAAGATTCCAGTGGTAGAATTGGATGAGATATCGTTATTGTTCACAGTGCGGATTTTCACTTCCCAAACGCCAATTCCGTTGACATTTATACTGGTCATGGTCGACGTGGCGGGATTAATGACGTCATTTGACATCCAAACGTCATCGTGCAAGAGTCGGTATAGAACCCGCATAGAGGTGATACTGTCACAGCCTGATGCTGCTCGCTGGCAGACAAAATACAGTATCATAACTAGAGATTCACACTGTAGATGGCAACCTGTGTTAGGTGTAAAGGACATTTGCTTGTAGGTGGATACGACTTAGGGTCAAGAGACCAAAGTTTTCACTTAAAATAGATACAAAAATTTGACGTGGCTTTCATCATAAACTTGCCTGCCACTTAACGTCTATGGTGAACGGCCGAGATGATATGTTAAGTGTGATGCTCACTATGTTGACTGGATCAGGAGCTGCAACTAAACGATTTAATGACTTTCAATGATCTATCAAACTCAGTATCGCGATGTTTAATGTGTTTGCCGTTGTCGGCAGTTGTATCCTTATATTGTACAAATAGAACCATGGAAGAGTCAATACCATTACATGGCGTCATGATCTTCACTTCCTCTGATGACGAATTGGACAATTGAAACAGATCGCCGTAGTGTCTGTACTCATACACTCTCAGCATGTACGCAGTGTTATGGAGCAAGCTGCTGATGATGACCCTGTACTGTGTCTCACCATTTACATGAGATACATTGGCACCTGGTAGAAACGTTGGGCTGTTCCTTGCTTTAAATTGTACCTGGTATCCATAGTAACGTGACTGGTTTGCGATGATTGTATCATCACCTCTCCATGTCACGCTGACTTGGGAAGAACTGACCGCGGCGCCAGATATAGCTGTACTGCCTCCGATTGTTCGTTCTTCTGCATGCAACGTCGAATGATATCACATCATTGTATAATTAGAGTAAAGTATGGCGCTCTGTAAGACATGTTTGGTCAGTGGTTAAATTTCGATAGCGCATCTTTAATCAAGCACTTCGGTTGGACCATGACGGGTTGATTAACGATAGAACATTCTCGAAATATGCTTGTCGCTAAGTAAAGATGCAATTTCGTGACCTGATGTTGGTTTTCGCTATGCATATGTAGTTGTATTACGCAATGATATACTGACGTATATGTTCGATGCATTTATCTCCTAGATACCAGTTTTCACATCCATCAGTGCATGCACCAGTCACGTGATCACATGCTGTGGGTCCTCCTTGACAGTAATGGTCAAAGCATGACGACACACAGTTGACACCGTAACTTCCAGGATGGCACGCTACACACACACACAATATGGTGATTACTACTGCCCTTGTCATCTCATAACTAATCGCGCTTGTTAATGGAGCGCATGTACTTAATTGTCTCTCACGTTTAATGCAGTGTGGTGGCAGAAACCCGGAGCATTTTACACAGCCGACAATAGATGCTAAGTCGTCACAGGGACTGAGACAATTGCTACAATCTACAACGAAATGATGGAATATAATTTGTTTTGTGGAAAAAACAGTAGTAAGGGCCTGTATCCCATACATTAAATGATGGCATAAAAAATTCAACAAATGATTGATTCAACTTTATGATATAACAAAATCGACATATAACATAACGTTAGGGAACATAATTGCCAATTTTGCGTTGTTTCTAATAAGCAACACCGATAAAATTTAAAAAACATGATCAGCTATTGATGTAAAATCAAAGCAATTGCAGCAATGTTATCTAAAAGAAACTGATTTACCACCACAATGATGGCCCATTCGATACAAACATAAAATTTTACTCAGCCGGTAGTCAACAGTGTATATTCTGATATGGAACGACAAAGAATTCATGACCCATCACTACAACCTCACAAACGTTGATAACAGATGGTTCAATTCCACCAGTTCGCCGAAGCCTGACATAGCGGCCAATAAGACGTGAGGCACATTGTAGAGTCACCTCTCCTCCAGTAACGAGGGGTCCGAGATAGAATGTACAAACTACGGCTCCCATGAAATTACTGGAATTACTGACAGTGATTTGCAAATGGCTGGTTCGGGTACCATCTGATTCAATATAATACATACAGATTGAAGTTATCTGTAAAAACGTAGTGCAAACGGAACATCATTCTTGTATGGCACACACGCATATATATGTGAGCACACACACACACACACATGCATGCATGCATTGATGTATACATACATTCATACATACATACATACATACATACATACATACATACATACATACATACATACATACATACATACATACATACATACATACATACATACATGCATGCATGCATGCATGCATGCATGCATGCATGCATGCATGCATACATACATACATACATACAGACACATACATACATACATACATACATACATACATACATACATACATACAGACAGACATACAGACATACATACATACATACAGACATACAGACATACAGACATACATACATACATACAGACAGACAGACATACATACAGACAGACATACATACATACATACATACATACATACATACAGACATACACAGACATACATACATACATACATACAGACATACATACATACAGATACATACATACATACATACATACATACATACATACATACATACATACATACATACATACATACATACATACATACATACATACATACATACATACATACATACATACATACATACATACATACATACATACATACATACATACATACATACATACATACATACATACATACATACATACATACATACATACATACATACATACATACATACATACATACATACATACATACATATATGCAAACCTGCACACCTGTTAAGTTCCCGTTGAATATGGTAAGGTTGTGTATGCTGTAAAAACCCTCAAGATCCACCTGCCACCAACCGAAGTCCAACATCATGGCTCTTGTCAGTATGCAGTACTCCCCTTGGGCCAGGGTATGGTTCAGGTTCACCGGTGTGGTAGTATGCCATCGACAGCCCTGTCAGCGTACTGTGTTTCATACGATCCACTCAAGGTGGCCGGTTTTCCATACGCCACATTACCTGCAGTTAAAACCTTAATGCGCAGTGTCATAATTGAATGGTGAAAGCCGACGTGAGATTAACCGTCACCGTTACCTGTTCTGCACCCGGGTCCTCGCCAGTCAAACGCTGTCTCGTTACCAGGGGGTCGTGGTAGCCCATCCTTGCAACGACCAGGACACACACCAGTGTTTGCATTGCATGCGACATTGTAAGCGCAGCTACACGGAAAAGCACAGTCTGACCCACTTCCGAACACACAGGCTGCAATAAAATACATCTTGCATTTCCAAATACAGTGCACCCAAAATGTAGACATGATCTGCATTGATTATGGGAAGTATAGCCGGAAGCAAAATCAAACATGTGCAGTTTATTGTTCATTGTAGCGTTACTATAAACCGTGTAGTTGAGGCATGTCGTATTTCGACATTTTCATTACACGAGTGGAAGGTTAGGCACAGGAACATTGCCTTTTGTACAGCCGCAAACCAATAAAAGGGATTTCAGTACACGCACTCTAAAGTTGAATAATTGACTGTGGTCCATGTTTGGGTTTCTCTTACAGAGAGAATATATGAAGAACAGATGTTTTTGGTGTTTTTGTCAAGGGGTAGGGTCCTTCACGTCGTGGCAAGCTTTAATTATGAGGGCGAGAGAGACGATTTTGATAGAGGAATATGCATTTTTTTTGCATCCCGACGCCTGCCGTCCCGTAGACGAATGAATACGCATAAGTTCGCCTGTCGTCGTGTTTAATCGTCGAAAATACTCCAACTAGATATAAAAACTACATGATTCACCTCGTCGAGCACCTGATGAATAGCAACACTTTGTAATGGGATACACTTTCTTCAGCCAGAATTAGTCGACAGACTTGATAATGAATACAAGTCTTGCAAAACAACAACCAGGACAAAGGCGGTCTCCCCTAGATCAGAACATAGATATGAGTGACTTTTATTTGAGCACTGTTTGTGCGCTCGAGGCTTTGGTTCACCAAAAACACACAACCATGGACAAAATACTAGCATATTACACCCAGCGATGCTTTTTGTTCTGAGCTGCAAATGTGAACTCGGTATAGAATATATATTGTAGAGAACGCCTCACTGTGTCAGCTGTCAAGATACACTGGTTAACCCCGACGCCTGCCATACCACTCAGACTAATGAATACACATAACTTCGCCTGTCGTCGTGTTTACTCGTCGCAAAATACTCCAACTAGATATAAAAACTACATGATTCACCTAGGTGAGCACCTGATGAATAGCAACACTTTGTAAAGGGAATCACTTTCTTCACCGAGAATAATTTAACTGACTTGATAATAAAAGGCTTGGTACACTCGAACAAATATGAATGTGTCCACAGATATCGCATGTCCGGTAGCTTTGTTCGTCCTGTCACTCCCGGCAGACCTTATTTAATCCTCTATCCCTAACACCCATTCCCACATTAATGTGCTGTCATTCAAGCTTATCTGATTCAGAACCCAGTACCTGTTTACTCAGTTTGCAATTGATCCAGGGCTACTAGTAGTGAACTAAAGCAAACGTCAAAGGTCAAAGGTCGATACAAGTAGTAGTTCAAGCGTCACCGTTCAGTTAATGCCGCAGCGCGCTCAGAAGGAACTGAAGGTTCCCGATATGAATTTAACTCACCTGCAGCGTCAAGCATATAACGGCTGTTTTATGACATTTCAAGTTCAATTGATTGACCTGAGAGTTTTGTCCAACGGGCGAGATGAAATTAATCTCAGTAGATTTGGTTTTTACATTGAAACTCGTAAGCAGAACTTGGATTTAATTGTATCCTTAGCACAATTTGCTTTACAACAGCTTGTCAGAATATAGATTGTAATCTCACCAGCATTTTTGTGAAACTGGATTTATTAGTATACTCAGGACCATGTGATTTGTATCTCTAAGTCATAACCTAGACTCATATATATATATATTTATATACTCAGCAACATTTAGTATGAAACTCGTAGTTAAACCCCGAACTCATTTGTATACTCTGTACTTTTACTTTAAAAATATTAGTTAAAACCCGATTTCATTTGTATACTCGTTACTTTTACTTTACGGTACGAAACTATTAGTTAGAACCCAACACTATATGCCTTTATTACAGATCTAATGGTATACTTAGCACAATAAGCCCTGGACAAACCTCTGCATTCCCTTATCTGTTTATAACGAATCACGGGTTGATTTATACACGACGTTTATTTGCGTTTAGACTACAAGCTGCTGGGAAATCCGAGCATCTGTCAGCCATGGTTGATGGCCCCAGGAGAGACGCAAATGTGGCAACAAATGAATATGCAAATGAATCCGGGTTCTAGCTAAGAGTGGAAATCAAGCCAATTAACGACTAACCCTGATTAGAGCAGCCATCACTTCGGGTGGTTGAAGAAGCCGCGGAAGTTGTAGTGCTTCTTGAAGTTCCCAAAACTGTGGTAATACATGCATTAATATAATGCACATGATATTGTCTATTGCGTGGTACATACAAAGGGGAATATTGTTCAATTATCTTAAAGAGCTCTATTGGGATTAAATATGTTGTAATAATGTATAATGGCAATCAAGATATGTGAAAGTTGTCATCCATGTATGCAAGTTCACATTTGGGAAAGGTATGTAAGCAACCAAATTATAACTTCAGGGTTGCGATGAGCGTGATGAGATGCAGAAACTATTCTAATTCATAGATTTAACAAGCTACGATTGCTAGGCATAATGGAGCACTATCTCAATTGATTATGTTAACGCAATATCTAGAAGAGCACTGCTATCAGATGTACGTGGTGCCCGTCCTGAACACACATATAGCCATGTACAGCTCTTAAGTTATTTTTTGACCTGGCTGCTGTTAAGGTCTGGTTAACGGTGTTCCACCTGCTGCCAAATATATCACGCACAACCATGTATTAAGCAAAATCATTAATCATATGTTTGTGCCAGCAGCAGTGCATATCAATACAATACACTTAACAGTGTGTGGGGGTTCCCGTTGTTTGAGATAACACTGAGCAGTATACAGGGGGGGGGGGGCTAAAAACAGGCTAACTTTTTACATGCGAAGGGGCCATCGTTTAGTCGCCAAAGGTGTCTTACATAACCAGTGTCAAGAGGCATGTAGCTGTGGGCTTGATTTGTGTCGCCATTTTGCACTGATGCAACAATTTATAATTGCACAAATAATAACATTTCCAGTAGAATTCATTGAATGGATATAATTGGTGATACCTATGCAGTTACAAGCTTCCCCGGTCCACCCTGGTTCACAATTGACAGGACACGATCCGTTGCGGTAGAGACAAATGTGGTGATCCTTGCAGTTACACGATGCGCCACAGTTTTGCTCATCACTAGAGTTGTTACGGTAACGACCTCTGCTACAAACTGCAAAGCAGTGAGAGTTCCAACACGTTTATAGAGCTGAATGAATGCCATATATCTTACTATTCTAATATCGCAACGATACATGAGCTTCAGTAATGATAAGTTCAACTTCACAAAGGGATGAATCAAGTATTGAGATGCGCAAGGAATCGCCATATTAACCTACCGGAGTAGATAACAATGGAAAACAGGCCCCCACAAAGCTTTTTTTGGTCGCTGCATCTGGTGGTACAGCTGCTGTCACTGAGCTGCTCTCCATTCACTGTGTGGTCGTGATTGTCTCCACAATAGCATTGATGACCGGCCTGTGTCATAGGTTCATTAACATGCATCCACAATCGTTCACCTATCAATAATCTGTTCAGATGTATTTACTTACACACCCAGCACTCAATTATCAGTTCCAGATCAATCTTAAAGCCCCGACACCACCAGGTTAGTTCTGGCCGGGGTATGTTTGAAACTAACACAACATTACCAGCATTACCACTATCCTGGTTATCGTTATATTTGACAACAATATCAACTCACTCGGACGCCGGCGTATGTAGCTCCGCGGGTGTGACATTGCTGTATGCACGCCGCTATTGATCCGACGGGGTCTTGTGCTTTTACAGATAACACAGTATTGCCGTGATTGAAGCTAAAACATCCGATGTGCTCCTGAGCTGAAATCAGGAACGCGATATAACTATCACAGCGTGAATACGACGGAAACATGGGTGGCGTTAATTAGCGATGACGAGTACGTTTCAGATGAAGTTATCTACCCACCTTCTGTTGGCCAACTTATCATGAAGTGGATTAATAAGAAAACCAGCAGAATCGAGACAGCCATGTTCTGATGCTCACAGCGAAGAAACAAGCCAGTATGAATTTTAAACTAAATATTACCGAGTGATCTGGAATTTTACTTCCTTGTTGCAGATAGAACCCTCTGTTCTCTATTCGATGTGACTTGCGTTCACGGGATGTATACAATGTCAGTCATCCATGATGGCAGTCATAGCAAGAGAGTAAGGGATATCCTTATATTTATGTTAATGACGTTTGTGTTTGTATGTGTATAGATATGTGGTCCATAAACACAGTCAATTACCATCGTTATTTTCTCAAATCTTACTTAAACTTGATGTTTAGCAAGCATAAGTTGAACTAAGACCTCTTACTCTGTTAAAGCTTTTGTCGCAGTCGTATTTTTTGCAACACTCGCTCCTCCTCTTAAAGGTTCATTCTTTTAAGATCTTAGCACGTGCTCATTTTGAAGCGCTACTCTACTTTTGGGTGACTTCGTGAATTCGTTGTTCATATGTAATAAAAGAGTCCCGAGAAAACGGTAGGGGGGTTGTTATCAAAATTTCGTTCCAAGAGATTGGTCTCCGGTCCGATGCATCGCTGGCTTCCCATATATAGTCGTCCTTGGGCTCGACAAACATATTTTTCGGAGGGGGCGTGGTGTCGCCGTTACCGCCAGCTAACAGGGAAATCCCCGGGGAAATCCCCAACTACCACCAAGACAGTGGCCATGCATAAGTGGAACGGGGTACATGGATACACTCCAAAAGGCTCGATCCACTTTTTTGGGGGGAGTCGCCACTACCGCCAGCAAACAGGGAAATCTCCAGGAGAATCCCCAACTACCACCAAGAGACACAGGTAGGTTTGTACACAGAGATACTTTTTTCCAAAGCCGCAGGATACAGTCTTGTACACATAGGCAGTGCTACCATAAGGCTCGGCCCACTTAGTGGGGGTGTCGCAGGGTTCACAAATGTACTTTCTTTCTAGCCTCCATCCCAATGGTGGTCTGCTCCAGAGCGATTTGCCTGCCTTACAGCCTATAGTATATAGGAACAAAAGGAACGGTCCACTGGTGATTGTTGTGTAGTCTAGGATCTCGCGTGGTGGTGCGGGTTCTTCTGGTTCGTAGTCGAGTGTATGTAGGACGCAGCAATCACTCTTGCTTCAGTGGTCGAAGGCGCCACATTTTGCAGTTCCCTTCTGTGGGGTTGGGGAATGGTCAGTATAGCTGGTATATCGTATCGCTGTTCTTTGTCGCAGGATTCTTGTATACCATCCTCTGGTGTGGGTAGAATGCAACACATCCGGCCGAGTCCGTTGTTTGTCTTGGAGATCTGTACAATAGCTTCTATGTACCTCATGCGAAAGGCGTGGTGGAAAATCAGTTGGTACAGCTCGCGGGCCTGGTGGGAGAAATCGGCAAGGTGCACTGCGGTGGTAACTCGGATTGAGGAGAGAACATCGCACTCTTCCTGTTACAGAAAAAAGTTGGGTGTGTATTTGTGGGCCTGGTTGTACCATTCTTGGTCTACTTCTACCCGCTATTTCTTAAACTCGAACGTTTCTCGATTGTGTCTGTCGTTCATTAAAACAAATAAGGTCTATTGAGATGAAATCATTGATTAAATGATCTGGGCAAATGTCATAGCAAAAGCTCGCACCGCCAACTAAACACTCTCCGTTGCGAGCCCGTCGGTACGTCCGATACCTTCACTTAGAAACGACCAGCCTCGCTATGGAGAATGGCTATAAGCACCACTAGAGTAAGGCTTATTTCAGGTAGTATGTGGCTTTCCGCTCAAAATCTCCTTAAAGCGTGCTATTGCTATGCAGTGCGCTTCTCGATTTGGTGTCGTTGCAAGAAACCATTGCACCGCGTTGACGGGTCATATATGGTTTTTACTTTCTTGTGACGTCTTTGGTCACGCTAGTCGAATGTTGTAGACTCTGAGTGAGAGAGAGTTTGTGTGAGGAGAGGGGCGGGAAGACAAACAACAATGTAGGCATAGGCTGTCGGTGGCGGTGGCTTAAAGCAGTCCGCTCTCTGAGGTTTTCAATTTGTTTGCGAACGTGACTTTCATGCAGTCGTATTGGATCCATATTGCCAATCTTTCTGCGCTGCTTGTGGCTTGTGTGCTGTGAAAGTTACCGAGCCGGAGCATGAGTAACGAATTTTATTCTCGACGAATCTTGTCTTTAAATAGATGCGTTAACGTCGTGTACTTATGTGCTCGCCCAAACATTTCACCTGGTCTTTGAGATACACAAGGAAATTTGTAGTTTTGCCAAATGTTATGTTAGACCAGAGAGTCGAACTGACGAATGGTAAACTACCCACCAATCAGCGGTATTCAGTGATACAGATATCTATGTTACACATATGTGTATAGCTAAGAAGAATATTACCAGCTGTCAGACTTACCTGCATTCCCTGGGCTGAACAGTAGCCCGCAATGACCCTGTACTAATACACGCCGTGAACCCATCCTTATCCCTGCCGTGATCCAACCTTCATAGCGCGGGCCCCGTTCTACCATATTACACCTCCCCCACCCCCACTTTATATCCATCGTGATCACATCCTTATTCCAACAGACCAGTCCAGAAGAACTACCATCTATTTTGTTGTGGATTCAGACACATTCTGACAGGACACATCACTTTGTTATCACGAAACATGCATGTTCAGTTGAGTTTCAGGCGATCTGTGTTGAAAGTGACAATTATTATGCGTTTTTATTAAGATAATATTTCATATTCCAATCGCCAGTCGCAAAATATATAAGCGATAAGCTCACCGCCATGCTAGCAAGTCGGGGACAGATATTACCGCTTGGTTTGATTTTAGGCTGAGATACTCATTCACAGGAGCCTTAGGTTGTTGAAACTCGCCTTAAGTTTAGATAAGTGTTCGGTGAGTTGACTTTATTAAATAAAACGAGATAAAACACGGGAACGCAGATCATTCCGTTCAATTCCCAACCTGTATTGTATCGCCAGAACTAAGAGAGAGTGCAGCGGTGTGTGTGTGTGCGTGTGTGTGCGTGTGTGTGCGTGTGTGTGCGTGTGTGTGTAGCTATGAATTGCCTTACCTGAAAAGGACTATGAGTGCTATGATGACGACTACTGCTACAGCTGCATGGTGATCAATGTATATTATATCACCAGATGTTGCTTTGTGATATGCATCTCTATCAATGGCAGCTTACAGTGTTATAGGTACTTCGCGGATATCAATTCATAATGTAATCAATAACTGCAACTGATGGCAGAACTAATGGTAAGGCATGCATGGAAGTTAAATGAATATTTACTAGGTACTAGTAGATATTTGTACACATTGATGAATCATATCGATTGCATGGTCTGTTATTTCCGTAATTGATAATAGGGATCATGTACTCTGAGCTCAGCTCAAGCTTTCACGCTCATTGCAATGTTTTTTACGTGTAGCTGTAAAACAATTCCTACAGGTAAGTATTTAACAGTGGAGTGTACCGTTATTTGTGCTTTCGTTGGCTCCTGAAATCACTGAAATCGGAGAACATTGATAAGTCGTACGAAGTCAAAACTACATGATCTTAATCAATGCATTGAAAGTAATACATGAATTTTGACAGGGTGTCTTTATCTGTGATGTGCACATTAACAGCTACACTGAACTGAAAGATGTTTTCAGCATGACAGTTTTGATTCAGGTTGGTAATATCATACCGTTTTTACGTTAATGTTAGTCGTATACATTTGCATTCTGTATCATCCAATAACATGGTTATATAGTTTTGTTCATTGAATTAAATCAAAATGAAACATGATGATATTTCCGCTGAAGTCGAGTAATCCATATCTTTATGTTATAAGTAACATCATAATTATGGCATCGACATTATCTGTTGATGTGCTTAAAGCATAAATGCTAGATTACTTTATATACATAAACTGGCAATACGAGCTGATGCAATTGGCGAGACACGCATAGTTGACGTCGTAACAGAATAGTCCCTGATGTGTCACCTATTGTTGCATAGTATGTCCAGATTGAAAGCATTACAAACGTGCGTGTGATCGGCTACGGGCAGTTTGAGTGATGGATCGGTACTGTAACTTCCTGTGTCTGCATTGAAGTTTCCTAATTTGTGGCGACGCACCGGTTGACTGTACATTTAGTGGTATACAAGTAGTTACCATCAATTTATTTGTGCTCAGCAAAATGTCATTTGTGTCAGTGTAAGTAAGCCCCACAAAATAACTCGGAACAGAAATTTTCGCACAGATGCAGTCACGTTGCATTTGGTAATAGCCGTGATAGTTTGCATCAAAATCGTTTCTTAGCATCAAAATAATACTTTAATTGGTGAAAGGCTGTATGTTATGCTTAATTGTATCTAATATTTCAGTAACAATGTATTGAAAACGACAATACATGAACGATTTCAAGAGGTGCGAATAAGATGTGCAACATGTTTATTAGCGATGATAAACGTATGCTGAACCAACCAAGACACCAGCTATCAATGCGTTTTATGGGAGAAAACGAAATATGCTATTTGTAACAACGACCTGCCTCAAAGTGCAGTTGATATTACCTTTTGATATCAAACAGTCAAACATAAAAGTCACGTTTTATCTCCTTTGCTTTAGCAGCGCCTGACAAGCCATGCGACTGATCATTTGCATATCTCGAAGACATGTAATTTAGACAGTTTAAGCCCAGTGAAATACTCACACTTAACCATATGATACTCTTGTGCCGCCCCATGTGAGGTTTCAATAAGGCATAGTAAATGACCTCACACATTAGTTGCGGGATAATTATTTGGCAAAGAGGTTATTATAGTGTAGATGGAGGAACGTCTTCGCCGGCTTCAATTAAAAATCGGTGGAAGCGCGGGTCTATTATATACAGTGTTAAGCTGCGCAATATTATATACGGTCCTATCTCCTGCCTCTCTCCGCGGGAGTAATCTAATGTAACCCAACCCCCACCCCCACCCCAAGCGACACCTTTTGGGGTTAATCGTACATGTAACTCTCAAGTCGGGTGCCTTACATAACTCGAAGGCCTGTTTTGGATGCTGAATGAGTAATGCGGTAATGTCGCTCAACTTGTACCACCTAACTCATTTATCGCTGACTGATCTTGTTATGAAGAACCATACGGGATGACATGAAAACTCAAAGTTTGGCCTGTAAGCTACTCATAGTCTTTACAGTGCAGAGTAACAGCACACACTTGTCGTATTTTGTCGGTGACCGTTCCATAACTTGCATTTGGATAGTGGTTGATTCTACCCTACTACACCTTGTATAAGTATTGATATCCATGAACTACGGCTGTAAATGAGTCGCAAACACGCTAATCATGTATTGAATAACACCAACACTCTGATGTCTACAATAAGGCAGGCGCTTCATAAGCAGGCTGATTAACGTTCAACATGGCAATTAAACGACAATCTTTTGTGTCCGGCACAAAGTGGCAATTTATGCATGAATTCCAGCTTACTCCTCAAACGATGAGATATACTGATACAATGCAAAATATCAGAACAGTAGAAAATGACATCCGGAAATGATGCAACGACACATTTGTGCGAAGCTGGGAATAGCCATTTTCATCGATTAAATGCACCCGAATAAGTTAATTCAATATGTCAAAACACGGACATTACAAGCATCGTCCTATAACGTGTCCGTTTGAATAATCGCCATCATATTATTTATACAATCTGATAATCTAAGGCGCTTTATACTGAAATAATATTTGTACCGCATTTTATATTTTCCTCCCATTTACAAGTATTGTTACATTACACTTGGCTTATAATACTGTTGGCATTACAATACCTTATAGAGCTTGTCATACTCGATTATCCTTGCGTATACAATGTCTTTCACTTGGCAGTATTGAGCTAGGTTGCCTCGATAACTTATCCTGTTTCCCAATACAATTCGGAAATAGTGCAAATTAGAGACAGACATAGCAGCACGGATCTAATCATCATTAAAGATAAACGTTTAGTTGAAATTCGACTAGAGATCATCCTGAAGTGTTTATGTAATTTGGTACATGTGTTGTGTCGTACGCACTGACTGGTATGTTATGGTCGCCTTGTGATTAAAGTGCCTATCGCACGAAAAATCATGTCATTTTTTTCGCCAGATTACGGAAATATAACCCAGAAGTACCTATTCTGTCCATGTATCAGTCGTCAAAGTGCGCGCTTTCGGATCGAAATTCGACTTTAAAGATGAGTCCGGCGTATCGAGAAGACGAACTCATGAATAATTAATCGCCTCCGCGTGACGTCAGCTCTGGCATTGTTTTCGTTGCGAGGCGTAATCTGCGCTACGATTAGCGAAAAAGGGCTGCTGGTAATTTCGCTATTTCATCACTTCAGGAGAGCGACGAAGAGATTGGGTTGACACAGATCATAAGCAGACCATCGTAGCTTCGGCAGAGCAAATTTCGCCTGCATAATCTAACCAGAAATGAGCGATTCAGACGTCTCCGATGAAGAGAAAAAAGACACCTGCGATGTCACTGCTGCGCCTGGGACAACGGGGAACTCCCTGCGTCTCTAAGAACGGGCTTATTTTACTGACGTCACTCGCCTGGGCCTGACCTAGATGATGGCTGCCGCAGCGTTTTGTCGGGCGCCATAATTTGAACTGACATTTTATCAAATTTTGGCCTTAACTGATCAGATGCGACGGTTGTTGGACCGGTTTGAGTTTATTGATCACTGATTTAAGCGACGTACCTATAACCATGCGATAGGCACTTTAAATGGCATGTGTTCATAACAAACCATATACGATAGCATGTCAACTAAAGAACATTTATGTTTCCCGAGCATGACACATTTGGCTAAGAGCATGATATATTTATCTAAGAGCATGAAATAAAATCGTAATCCTGATGTGGCTGATGACGACTGCTAAGAGACATTATTAAATCTTAAATGGTGATAATCAATGGGCGCATATAACATAATAGAGCTATGAAAAGGAACCTTAGCAAAGGGTGTCATTATTTAGCCACCATCCATATAAGAAATTAGGTTGCCCGATTATGCAACAAATATTGCAAGTGGAATTTCAATAACAAAACAAGCAGCCGTTAATACAGACTAAGTAATATCGATGGATATATTTTATTCTATGACATGTTATCACAATAACGTGGAACAACAATATGCAGTTGCAAACACAGAGAATGCGAAGCGTTGGACGCGTATGCCTTTACTCGATGCTGCCATGGCATCTCAAGCGGAATTGTTATCAAGCTGTATCTAACCCCTATTTGATTGACGAATTGCCAGTACTTTATCGGACGGCTTGTATTATGTAGAAGGACAGTTAATGGGTTTCAAATTTGAAAAAAATCAAAATTGTTTGGGTTGAGAAGTAGTTTTTGCTCATCAGACTTTTATAACTGCTTATCGACATTAGATATTATGTGAGTCCAAATCTGCTGCATATAACACAGTTGGTGTCCTGCATATGTATGCTATTATGGTGAAATATGATAATTAATTAACGGAGACGATATGGTCTTTGCATTGTATCTTTAAGCATTTCAATTCCCGAAAGTCATTTTCATTTACAAAGAAGCCACTGGTCACAGAGAGCCAGAAAATTATTAGGAGATGAATGTTTTCCACATTGAATTAGCAAAAACCTCACTAGCATCTTACGTCGATTGTGTACGAAAGGAATCCCAATCTGGGGTCTATTCAATCCAACGACGTTAGTCAATTTTTCCCATAGATGGAATAAACTCACGGGGTGATGGCAATAACCAGGGGAGGTGAAGCTATTTGAACTCAACGAAGAACGTTTTCTAAATTATTGCTTTAGTCCTATAGTACGCACTATAGATAAGATAATATTTGCGTTGGAGATGCACATACAATTAATTCGGTCGATGGGATTGCTCCAAATAGATTTAAAGGAGATACTATTTGTGCTTGATTTATATCGAATATTTGGGAACAATCTTAAAAGCGGTTCACTTCCGTTCCCCTCTTTTTCGTAACACTACATTTTGTGGAGCATTTTCGATAGCGAAAGGATACCTCCGTATTTCTCTGGGCAAAACCTGCCATACTAAATGTATGAGCTTGCCGCTTATGAGCTGTTTTATTATAAATATCGAGACTTTTGTCGTTCCAGGTGTAATAAGTTATATTAGCTGCCAGTCCGAACTTTTCTACGATGCCTAGATCTGTCGTTATAACACATAGGCGATGTAGAAAGACAAAATAGCTGGTTGCATATACGAACTTCGAGTTCGATGAGGATTGATATAAGCGATCTATGCTCGCTTTGCTATGTGTTTTACCATAGGCTCGATTCTGTTAAGCCCTTATCACACATGAATAGGAGATTTTCCCGCGCTGACCAGGTTATTTATATATAATGGCACACATTTACGTGGGCCACCTGGACAGAAGTCAAGCTTTATTGACTTGGGTGATGAAACATAGACTTATCAACTTTCAATATGCAAGATATTCTGTGACTCGCACGCCGCATTACTAAGTGGTTTTATTCATCTATAAGCACATATTCATCTTTCAAGTAATTCCATACTGGGTTCACAAGCCTGAATTCAATATATTATTGCAACATTTATTCACCTGATGCGTCGCTTGAGGTAGCCTATTTCAGAATACGTGACCTCTAATGATATAGCGCTTGTTTTAAACTTGATGAAGGGCACTTTTATATGCTGTAAAGTAGCGTGAAAGACTTCTAAATAGTCAAAGAGGCGATGTATATTGGTATTGTCGGTCGTTTTACAATACCAAGCATGCTCTGATTATATGCAGTCGCAGTCCTTCCCAGCCACAGCGAAAACTATTATTGTATTATTGACATCATAGCAATAGGGAAAATACACTTATGAACGCATACAATATTATAAACGTACGAGTCTCCTTGGTTCATCACATTTGTGTACTTTGTGGCTTCACCAAAGCACACTTTTCATAAATATACATCATTAGACTATTGTAATCACAACAGCAAATGTCGAATGGAATGCTGTTGGGCAACAAATAGTCTCGTTTCCATTTCAGTTCGTAGTTTTACAAAAGTAGATCAACCCATCCACGCGAGATGGAGGAAGCCATTCTTAATTGTTTATATATAAATGACCGTACTCCAGCTCATATTAAATCAAGAAAGCCCTTAAATCATTCATTGCTAGATGCCATTCGGACACCCAATTGCAGAAATGTTGCGTAATAATAATATGTTCACACACACACACACACACACACACACACACACACACACACACACACACACACACACACACACACACACACACATACACACACATACATACACACACATTGTCGTTGAAATGAAAAGTATGAACATATACGAAACAAATGTAACGAATCCTGTTACCATGCCTTTTCCGTGCGTCATCACAGTTATTGTTCTGTTGTGTATTGAGGGCGATCTTCTTCGAAGGTCGGTGCAATTTATCACCCTACAAAGGTGTTTTGCCCCAATAATCTAAAGGCCAAATGTGACTGTTTGCTGTTGCTGGATGTGAAAGGGATTGCCGAGCAATGTGACTGCACAGCTAAATATTTACAGTGCTCATAAAACTTGCATAATAGTTGCTTGTTTAGGATTTCTACCCTATTTTCAGGGTCGGTTATTCATCAGAGAGCTTGCTTGTCGATTTCCAGACTGTCAGTCAATAAATGCGTCAGGATCAGCGGAAAACTTATTATGGAGAGTTATGAGAGATGCCGTTAATATGCTACAATGCTTTTCTGTGTTTTTCATATAAGTGTCTTTATGCGTACCTGATTCATCGTTAAACTGCTGGATGGTTCGGCTTACACAGAACAAAGTACAATGACACATTTTATTTGCTGCATTGATCTGTAGAATTAAAAAGATATGAAAGTTATACGGCGAAGAATGACGTGATAGTACCCACATCGACAAGCTATCAGTGGGTACATGGTGACCAAAGTTGGGAAAGGTAAATTGCATGGAAATTGACAATAACTTCACTTGGTTAACTGGAAGGCAAATTGTTGAGTCTATGGAATGAGTAATGGTAGTGTCAGATGCCAACTGCGCTGCACACAGACAAACTGTAATCAAGGCTATTTCATTTTGAATAAGTCCATCAGTCATCCGCGTCCTAATTGCCTAAACTATATGTATATAGTTTGGACGATTTTGTTCTGTAACAAGAGAAAAACCATAAAAGATATTTATGACCTCAGTTTTGTCCGAATATCTCGCTGCATTGCTATATAAACGGTCGCTGCAAAGTAAACATTCTGATTCAAAAATAATCAAATATTGTAATTTCCTCTGTGGACGGCTCTGTTTGTTAATGGGAGACCGCGTTGTGGTTTTCTCCGAGAGGTGGCAGCACAGAGCAATGCGGTCCCAAGCTCGACCGGAAGTTATCAGGTTATGCGCTTACTTCGCGGTTTACGCGCAAATACAAGAGATTCATTTCCATTTTGCTTCACTTCGACGAATAAAATTTCTCGCTCTACGTCACGCGGTCATGAGATATTTGATGGTGACGAAATTTAGGGTAAGCTATCACTGTCAATGCGCTGTGCGTAGCGGACGAGCATCTCCGAAACGCTGTGAAACGAGCTGACCGACGACGTACAACTGGCCAAGTCGAGATCAAAGAGACCCAGGTATATTGTCTTCTAGGCCACTTTATCTACGCACAAGAACCGTAACACAATGAAGGTGGTGGTGGGAGCTACACCAGGAGGCCTTGTGTCCTAAGTGTTTACCTCTTATGGCGGCGCAACCAGTGACAGACAGGTGATGGAAAGGAGCAAACTACCAGAAATGTGTGACCAGGGTGACACGTTAATGGCTGACAAGGGCTTTGTCATGCAGGACTTATTTGCTCCCTATGATGTCACCGTAAATATACCAACCTTTTTCAGTAGGAAGAATCAGCTGACAGGGAAAGTGGTGCAGAGAGACCGGAAGATCTCCAGCAAGAGGGTGCACATTGAGCAGATAATAGGATTGGGAAAAACCTTCAAAATCTTGGTGGAACCTATGATCCACTGTGAGGTCCAAATTTCCTCAAATATAATCTTGTTTGTTATATGTTATGTAACTTTCGGCAGTGCATCGTCCCCACAACTGCCTAAGGTGTTTTTAAGTCTATCCCACTCAGGGTGTGATATTATATGAATCTCAATGAAAGGTGATATGTAGTAGTCGTTTTATACCATGTGCCTTATAATGTAATCTATAATAACCCTTTACTGTTGAAAAAAAATTGTTTTTCACCCTATTCATGTTTGTCCCTTTATTTGAATGAGTGACTGTGGAACCCCCAATGGGTTAATTTTTTATAATTCAATTAAAACACTTTGTACTTTTCAAGTTTCTAGAGTTTATTATACATTCCACCACATGCAATATGCAGGCAAATGATTCCTTAAAGAAAAAAAAAATCAGTGCACAAGACTACTCAGTAAGAGAAATTGTGAAAAAACATTGAATCAAGTATAGCATTTTTGAAATAGTCCCTGAAAAACACCTCTTACTTTGAAATCATAGTAGTAATAAAGTCATTGTCACGGGTAACTGGGACAATCTCCATACACCACAAGATGACAAAGTTGACTGTTCGTGCAAAACAACTGGCCCTGAATTTAGTAATAGTAGTCATGTTGACTTTAAGGGTGAGCTGGTTGTTCTCATTAACCAGGTATGGCACTGAGACAGGAGTGACATGTTTGTCACTGGTACTGTAGGGACACTTGACCTCAACATTCATGTTATCAGACACAACCCCATCTGGTGAGCATGCGAGGTAGGGGTGTGTTTGGGATACTACAATCCCACATGGCTTGACTTCGGTCCCAGTCAACTCTGCATATTCCTCAGAGCCACAGGCTCATTACGGATACCGTGGTCGATTGATTTGGCCCGAATCTGGTTGACGCGGGTCAGCGACTTCGCCATACGGACCAAGTCCGTTTTGATAAGTTGATAGTTGCTTTGCATATCCTGCCAAACTGGGAGTTCAATTCTTTGCCCGCTAATAATCGCATTTCGCTTCTTCAGCTCTATTTTCAATTGCTGTAAGGTCAGACGGCCGTATATATCCATCAGTAATGATTTGCTCCAATGTTACCAACGATATAACTCGAAAGATTTCAATCAAAACTAACGATGTTGCGCAACCTTCTATGGTAAACTGTGTGTATTAGAATACCGGAAGCAGGCGAGGGACCGCATTGCTCCGTGGCGCCGCGTAGCGGATTAAAACTCGAGGTCTCTCATTCCATGGTCACTAATCATAACGCAAGGCATGCTCTGCATAGGTCACTAATCATAACGTACGGCATGTTTCGCATACATGGCACTTATTGTATCCAAATGTGGCATGGAATCGTATGCTTTCATTTCACTGACGTTAATTGCCAATCCTGGGATTATCAACTATATGTCTAATGGAGTAAGAAATGCATTGAAGACAGATTAATACGGAGATTATAGAAGCATTCAATTTTGTAATCAATTTTTTTTTAATTCATATTGATCAATTATATTGACGTGAGTTGTAGCTGTGTACTGACATTTTTTGGAATGGTACCGGGAATGGTACTCTAGGGATAACTATATGCCTGATTAGGTACCACTAGTTTGCGGAGTTCAGTGGTTGCAACAAATCCTCTATGTGTTGATGCCTATGTTTGTAATGTATGCAATGAGAAACAATAATATGCATTGTACACAATAGAAATCTTTACAAATGAACATCTGTTAACCAAGGGGAGCAATCCTCTTACGGCTTTTGACGGTAGAAGAGTGTCTTTATCAGTAAGCACCAGTCCGTAAAACCCGTTTGGAGCTGATGTACAAACACCCCCAAATTGCAAAAAGCAGTAAAATTATCAGGCACGAATACTTCACTTATGGACCGCTCGGCATCTTGTTTGCAAGCACAAGAGCTTCGTAAATTAAAGGTACCTGACAAAAATAGCTCGTACACTGTAGCAGTACGGAATAATGAGATAATTCACTTGTTCAGAACAAACATTTACATTAAAAATAAACGACTTTTGCACGACCATTATGAGGCAATAAATATTCCTTTCCTTGGCCCCATTTCACGGGCAGGTTGTCATGGCTGTTTTAACCTACTGTGATATAGTGATATTATGTGTTATTATAAACTTCATTCCAATTTAGTATTTCTAGGAAGAGTATTTCTGTAGCAGCAATTAATTATTGATCGCCCCAGCTGTTGTATCAAACTGCAGGGTAATCATTTACACGCTGACCTTTTTACCACATTTTGAGCACACCGCATTTTCAAGAATCGAATGAATTGACTGCGGTGTATTTTTCTGAAAGGTACACTACTGAATACCCTATACACCTGATGCTATCTTAATTTGAAACACAATATTCACTGGGGGTAGTATTACTTACCCCTTTTTAAAATTTAATGCGTCTATCCCCATTATCAATTACTTGGCCGAAATAAAAAAAAGGCATAGTTACGGATGCAATACTCACTTTAAGCAACGAATTGACCGAAGATGATTATTACTCCATATATCATCGATTATGCCAAAACGGACATTAAGCTTGTGTTGCGAAGTGGTCCAAGATGTGGTATTTTATTTGTCGATTTGTTATGTAATATATATACATGTGCCCTTATATATTGCTAAATGACTGTGCTGGGAATGCTATTAAACCTAGCGGCAGCGTGTTCTCTTCAACCAATTAGGTCAGTATTTTATCTCCAAAAGTATGAGGGTAAAGAAGTATGGTGTTGACCCTGGCTACAAGTAAGGTTGCATTAGTCATTCGACACACGTTTTAGGTGGTTAGAATTGTTATGTAGCTGATACAGGAAGTTCCGTACCACTTTTAAGAGGTGACGAGTGGAAAAACATCTAATATCTTAACATAGATCACCGACAAATGTAATTTTGTTTTCAAGCCGTCATTCTAACAACTATAAATTGCTTAGATACAAATTAATAGTGCTCTTTGATGTGCAGTTTTGCAGGAGACGTAATAACTGACAAAGTACGATTCATCCTTGTGATTGTGATGAAGCAGTCAGAATTAAGATAGTTACGCATATCACAGTCACCGATTCTTTCATTCCACACTGGCATTTTGCTTATTCAGCGAGCCAAATCAAATAGCAAGCCTGAAGCGAATTGGCATATCCAATGCATGCCGTCATGATTCACTATTTTTGCTGCTCTTTTGTCAACGATGATCATTGTCCAAAGCTCTATTAATCACACCATTATCTCAGGATACATGCAGAACGATGTCAGACAACGACTGAATGTTCCAAGCGATGCATTGAACCTAACGTTAACGACAAGAATACAATGTAAACCTTCTCAGATATTTGGGTGCTGCTATTCTTCCTCGGCATAGGACGGGCATATTATCCCGCTTGTGACGGAGGTTTAGACCGAATGCAGTAAATAATGACGTAAATAAAAAACACACTAGAGGCCAGAACAAATCATTTAAGCTGTGTACTGATTTATCAATCCGTTTTCATTACGAATAAGTAAGCTATAGGGTGATAATATGATGGGATACCAATAAGAACGTGTGTTTTTCCAAGCATACAAGCACTGAACATGCAGCCGTATGAAATTCCGAAATTACAGCGACAGCACTTCCATAACATTTACAATTAGATGTTCTCCTTATGTCGTGAAAGCAGCATCACAATAGTTCTAAATCATTGTTTTTGACAAACATATCTTGCAAATGCTATTTCATATAAAGTAGCGGTTGTAAAGTACTTGAGAATAATGCTGCACGCAAGTTCCGTTCTTTGAAGTAGTCGTTGCCCATCGTTGTTAGTGCTATTGACCCGCGCATTGCTGTTTTGTAGCAGTTGGCAGTGTTGGCAGTGTATCAGTTCTAAAATAAATGTTACTGCCTGATAAATGTACCACGAGCTGGGGTTTATACATAGGTGAGCTGCAAAAGCCGTTGACTCTCGAAAATAGACCACAAATACTGAGCGATGACATCACAGCCGTTGATACGTTTTGCCTGTAACCATTAATGTGTTTCCACATTTTACCTCATGTGTTGCCCAACTTAACAATAATATGCTTCAGTTCCTATATCTGTAACTACATCAATGGCGTACTGAAATATGAATTCCGTGAAATGAATTAATAAAAGTTGCCATGTTCAACGGCATACTACCAGATGCCGTGGATGGTGAGATATGTGATAAATGATTGTCGATTGCAGCACGAACATCTACCATGGTAACTGGTCCCTTTGTTTAGAAAGCTTACCATGATTCATAAATAGACTTCAATCTGCCATGATTACTCGGACGTGACTATATAAATATCAAGTATTTCACCCCCATGCCCTCAGCAAAACGCAAATGACTCATAAATACCACATAGTGTTTAACGAGCGACTGTGAGTCTAACAAGTACGGGCCCTAGAATATTTAAGAGCAAGTTTACGGCTGGGAAGCAATACGGTATGGAATGCCCGACCATTGCAAGCAGAAATATTTGTGTTGTTGGTAAGCAACGCTGATTTTGACAATCCAGTTAAATATGATGGACCATGTAGCATAGCTTCAGATACACCCATATGTTTCACTAGAGCTATTAATAGTATAGAATGGTATTTACACTGTAATGGACGGGGCAAATTGTAGTGGAAGCACTATATACACCATGTTTGACCCCGAACACATTTGTTGTCAATAGCGTCTGTTTATATCTGTTGCACAGTAGTTAATACAAATTTCCTGAGACTTACGATGGTGACAAATGTTGCGATTGTGATGACCACCATCAACAAATGAGAGCAACCACTAATATACATATATATATATATATATATATATATATATATATATATATATATATATATATATATATATATATATATATATATATATATATATATATATAAATATATATATAGATATATTTACATTGATATATATATATTGATTATATTTTCATACCGATACATATACTTATATGTTTAAATATATATATATATATATATATATATATATATATATATACTCATTTCTGTGATTGTGTATAACTATATATAAATGTATAAATATATATATAAGTATTTACATATATGTAAATATATTGTTTTTCAGGTTGCCTTATTCACGATGCCCAAATGTGTGCTTACTCTACTATATATATATCGCATTAAGGCAATTCTCAGAAGAATGAGTACCTTCAGAACTCTCAGCAAGATGGATACAATAAGAAGAATTCTCAGCATCATGTACTTCTTCAGAAAAACTCTCAGCAGGGTGACAACTGTTAGAAGATCTCCCTTATTATTGAAGGAGGACAATTGATTCAATTTGGTGCAATTGTAATCAAATAATTTTAAATGTGTTTGCCTTTAAAGAAGAAAGCGAAAAGTCAACATTCAAAGTGCTTCATTATGTTGTAGATGTTGTAAATTGGATTAAAACAATGCATCAAAAGTCCCAACTAAAAAGGTTCACCACAAGTACATTATGATTCAATATTGCTCACTTCATCATGCTCGTCTGCGGTTTGCTTTTATTCAGTGTTGTCTTATAGAGTGTTCCATCTCTGTCATATCGCAGGGAGTGTCCCATCTCTGTATCATGTTTTGTGCATCTACCATGGTAACTTGTCGGCAAAACAAGCAGACCGGGATATACATAGCAATGACAATGACATTGACAGTCGTGGTCATTTTGCAGTGAAAGTAGCTGTAGTGATTGGTTCATCCACTGCACTTGTAAAATCATTCAGGCCATGCCCATATGCCTGGGCCACTATTAGGCCACATCAGCATTTCGTACACCTCGTTAATTGTCTATTTGGGATGTATGTGGGTGTGTGTGTGTGTTCGTGAGTGAGTGAGTGAGTGAGTGAGTGAGTACAAATAGGGTTAAACGGCATACCAACACTAGCCCAACAGACCAACAGTCGATCGGGTACTCCATTGTTGGTCTAACAGGAAAACCCTCCGTTTATCGGTAGATTGACAAACATGCTTAATCTATCACGTTAAAAATACGTACTGAGAAGAATTTAAAGCTACCAACAGTGAAAGTACTGACTGAGTTTAATTGCTATGGGTTTTTTGTCAATATCCGGAAGAACACTTGATATTCGATTAATTTCTAACTTTTCGGCGTAATTCCACTCCGAATTCTGGAAACGGTCTCTTGTATGACGTTGTCGTACACGACCGCGTAAAATTTGCTTAGTTTTTATCATACCATCATCTGCTTGATAATATATTTCACAGGTGAGTCATTTTATACTAGATTTATACCTTATAACTTTCCGACTTAGTTGCCTTTTCCTCTACTTTATTCATCATCATAACAAGTCCGTCCGTTTCCAACCGATTTACATTGCGCAGTCTCGCCGCCATATTGGAATTTAGTCGGAAAAGTTAATCGCCTCGCACATTTAAGGCGATTATGCATATTTACAAGTTGTTGCGATACCTGAGACTCTAATGCGATGCATAATACTGATCGCTTATTAAATTTGACTTGTTAAATCAAGTTGACATCGTGAAGGTAAGGTTTTATCATACAATTTTCTACTTTGGAAATGCCATCTTCGAGAACCAAGAGGGAGCGCAAGCTCCACTTGATTCAAAAGAGCTAACCAACACTAATGTTTTATATTGCGCCTCGAAAGGTGGGTTGAATACGAAGAGATAAGGTTGACCTGATTGAGCATGTGGACAAAAAGAGGGAAAAACACGTGGATGATGATGAAAGAGATCAAAATGCAAACTCTTATCCTGACGTTAGCCATGGACTGGACCAGCCTCTCGTGTAGGTGAATTCAAGACCTAAGCTGTATGTTGCAGAAATGACCTGTTCCACTCAACCACCGGGATCCCACTGCCCACTGGCCGAACTAATGTACAGGGAGAAAGATAAGAAGGAGTACTACTGGGACAGGGACAGACAAGAGGCTTTCGTAGCACTTAGAGGTGCACTAACCTCGCAGATATTGTACCACGAGGTACTTGCTGTGGTGCGATTCACATGTAAAGCTAGTTTTTCTTGGCTTTTCTTGCTTATGCACGCTCTTCGTTATAGTACTGTTACTCACTGCCTGTAGTTGCTGGAGTGGGGACTAGCCAGAGGAAATTAACGCGAGTCCTGAAGTAGAGATGCTTATTTTGTTTATTCAGATTTCAACAATGAAGCTCCCTGGAATCTCGCGGTCCGAATCGTTTCTCTGACTAGATGATCTCTCCGTGACTGACCCATCTGTGGACCTTATAAAGGGTCCACACGATAGGCCAGGCTAAAACAATCCCCACGTGACACGACGAGTCCACTTGGAGGGTGAACTCGCTTGCTGTGAGGATTGCTGAAATCAGGGTTACACCCCTCCCAAAGAGTGGTGTGATGTAACCCGGGCTCTCGTGCTGATAATTAAAGGGGGAGGCTTTTTAAGAAGGTAAGAGCCAAAATAGTATTATAACATCCTCCCCAACCATAATAAGGTTGAACTTCCACTGTTCAATAAATTTAGAATTTACCCTTGAATTTTGGAAATTGACTTTGTTAAACTAATTGAAGGTTGATGAAATGGAATTTGGAATATGAGTTATAAAGTAAAGGGACAGCACGACACGAGCCCAATATTATTAGATTTTGAATTTTGGGTGATCCCAGGGTAGCTTGGACATGCGCCAATACTGTTTGACATTGGCACATATCCATAACAAAATAGGTAATTATATAAGTTTACAATAATTTTTCAAATGATCTAATTTTGCTAGCCTAAATGGTATTAAAATAAATATATTACAATAAAATGGAAAGAATTAAAATATGGAATAATCTAGCCGTTATGACATTAATTACATTTTCACAGTATTACTCCGCACTAAAACCCAGTGGGAAAAAAGCGATGAGCCTATACTTGACAGTCGTGAAAATAGTAAAATAACCTATTGTAGCTAATTCAATTATTAATTTTGAAAGTATTTAACTTATGTCATGATAATTAAATATACAAGAACAATGGACTAATGCCATGGAAGTGAAATTTGTGGATTTCTTTGGATGCTTCTTGAAGATGAAATATCTGGAGGGCTGCCGCATTGGGTTCGCCAGGTGTCGCTTGAGGGGAGGGGTGTGCGTAATCCGACGCCTGGTTGTGCCGTTGTGTGTCTCCGCTTTATCCTTGGTCAGGAAGACGTAAGCTTTGGCTACAAGGTGTTGGCGCGTCGGGTGAAGGCGCTATCTCCCTCTTGTATGGCGTAAATATACCTGGGAACAAATGAACTTACGGCAGCGATCAGTGTGTCTTGATTATGGGTAATGTAGGACGTATTAAAAACATGAGTGTTCAATGTGTAAGTGTGAGTGGGTATGTTACTTATGTGTAATATTATAACATCTCAAAATGAATATTGGTGTATCACGCAAAGAAAAGTGTGAGGTGTGTTTGGAGGATTGTGTATACTTTGCATAAGGTGATTGGAGCGCGTGTAAATGATTGACGGTTATTGCCCAAAATAGTATTTAAGAAAGCTATGCTGCTGAGAGCCTGTTTAGAATAGTTATGCCTAAAAGAATATATATGTTACATATGGCCACTATCTAACATGTAAGTCCGGATACACAACGGTGTGACACTTTAATTGTATGTGTTGTACGTGCGGGAGAAGATCAATACACACGACTCATATATATGTATTGAGAATTAAATGTTTACGATACATCTCCATTAATAATTTGATAAATGCGCACGTCTTCCCTAAGCTGCAGATTCCTTCATGAGATTATACCCCGCATATACTTGAATAATATAAGATTAGCGTTATGGGTAATGTGTAACATAAAGGGTCGCTAATTTTACGCGTGTCCGCATGATATGCCAGACGGTGCGATAATAGCGCAGTTGACTTCACTTATTGTAAGATTTTGTCTTATCATCTGCAGACATAGAGGCAAAATAATTGTGAATATAATTGATGATATCATTGTGTCAAGTTGGCGCTGCGTGGAAGAAGACAAGTTTTAAAAGTCTTCTTATAATTTAACCTTGACTCACAGTTTACTGGATTTCGTGTGGCGGCAAAGGATGCGTGAGATTAAGCGTCAAGCGTGTATGTCACTTTGAAGACTGCCTTTTGAGACTTAAATTAGGTGCAATTAAAGGGTGGCAGCTTGGGCCTCAGATACGCCGTGTTTATTGGAATTACAAAGGAGTCTGTAATCCTTGATAATTGGCGGACGCAAAATGAGGGTCTCTTATCTGCGTGAATGTCTGAGTGCAGGATGTTTAATCATCCGGTATACCGGCTGACTGTTAAAGCCTTAAATTGGACTGATAAACATTTGAATTTCACAGCTTTGTTATCTTTGACACTAAAGGTTGATTTGAGTTGATCGCTTTGATAAATTCGAATTTGTCTAACCGTCAGGTTCATGTTCATGTGTGTGAATGCGTTTGAATGCGTTTGACACGTGGTTGAGATCGTATCGTTGGTAAAATGTTATATGGTTGGAATAATGAATGAAACATGCGTGTGAAAATCATGTGTGAAATAATTGCATGTAAAAGTGGTTATGCATATAAAATGAATATAGGCGTCTTGTTCTTAGAAGATAGTATATGGCTAAAGATAATATGACATTAGTTGGAAAAACTTCTAAAAAGGGAAATATGTACGAAGAATACTATGAAAATGAATCAATGAGGCTAGGTAGACATAATTCGTTATTTGTTTCAAAATTGGTAATGCTCATCTTCCGCGCCACATACTTGCGTCCTCGACGACCCACTCGTATTGTTCGCCAACAAACATAATATTAAATACTTAATTTGAATATGGAGGATATTTGACCTCAAATTTCTCGTTTCCCGTCCTTGCATAATAAGGTTTGTCGGATGCGGGAGGTTAAAATTAAGGCGATAGCGGGAGGGGTGTTTTGTGTGGAGGAGGTACTTATGCGCGAGGGAAGGTTCGAATGAGCACTATCACTTTTACAGTGAACTTATTTCAATGAATTATATGAGTGAGGTACTTACCAGTGGTAGAAGCTGAAAGGGGGGTATGAGGTCGTCATCTCCGATGTCTTGATAGCGCCAGGTCGCTAGTACGCCTTAGTTGAGTCGAGTGGAAGAGGCCGGTGTACGCTGCCGTTGCCCTGGATCATGATCGCGTCGTAGCTTGCAGCCTCGTGACTCTTCTCTCGGCGTGTGTGGCAATTGTCAGCTTTCTTCTCTAACTTAAGAGCGTGTAAGCGTCGGGAAAATGTGTGCGTTGACGACAGTGGAAGTCGCCAACTACCCGGACTCTCACACCAAATGTAAAGCTAGAATTTCTAGACTTTTCTTGCTTATGCACGCTCTTCGTTATAGTACTGTTACTCACTGCCTGTAGTTGCTGGAGTGGGGACTAGCCAGAGGAAATTAACGCGAGTCCTGAAGTAGAGATGCTTATTTTGTTTATTCAGATTTCAACAATGAAGCTCCCTGGAATCTCGCGGTCCGAATCGTTTCTCTGACTAGATGATCTCTCCGTGACTGACCCATCTGTGGACCTTATAAAGGGTCCACACGATAGGCCAGGCTAAAACAATCCCCACGTGACACGACGAGTCCACTTGGAGGGTGAACTCGCTTGCTGTGAGGATTGCTGAAATCAGGGTTACACCCCTCCCAAAGAGTGGTGTGATGTAACCCGGGCTCTCGTGCTGATAATTAAAGGGGGAGGCTTTTTAAGAAGGTAAGAGCCAAAATAGTATTATAACACACACGGCAGTATAGATACCACTTGATGGGAAGACTGTTCGTAATACGGATATATCATGCATGATTTCGCTTGTAAAGACTGATTTTTGGGTATATCTTATTTTTATTGATTATTAAATAAATCTTCAATATTTGAATCTGATTTATGAGTTTTATCAAGAACATACCTATACGTTTGGCAGTATATTTCGTATCCACAAGCTATGCTTTTATGGCAACTTACTAACTTAGGAGATAAAGGGGAATTGTGAGGGGTGTAGGGGGAGGGCAACATATTTCACTTTCCCCCTATGACGGCCTATTCGATGTGGCTTATGGTAACGTCATGACAAATCCGAGTTGGATAACTTATCTCTATGACACCAACATCAACAAGTTAAAATTAATTGGTTTTGAATTATAATTTGTTACCATGTATGGTACTAACGCTGTCCGTTTAAACTGTGGTGCATTTATACCACTTCTAAAATCTGATATGGCCTACATGAAGTATTATCCAGTCATGAGTCATGTTAATGAGTTCCTTACCGCGTAAGTCATTTAATTGCTTTCTGACTATTGCAATTAGTTCCTGGGCACCTATTCGACTACGAACAGCCACTTCACACTATATTCTACGAAAAACCATTTCACACACTATCACCGTCGACTACATACATCCACTACGCACTATACATCCTCAACGCACAACCACCACACATTTTATACCCGTCGACTACACACATCCACTATACACACTACCTCGTCTAGCCACAGCCACTATACACTTAATCCATGTCAAACACGCCCAGCCACTGGATACTCTGGTGCTAATGTCGCGTCGCGGTCTTTTAACTGAGCCCCACCATCAATTCAAATTGTCATGAATCCCAGCAAGGATATATGCATCTAATGTATCTGTCAATACGGATAGACTGTAATGCTATCTCATGATTTAACTCTTGTCCACCAACCGTAACCTTGAATGTGCTTATTGACCACCACCTGGGCCATGCCATCATGCATTTGTTGCCCTCAGTTGCAGGTAATCAATGACCGAGAAGTAATCTCTGATTATGGGAGATTTGAGACTCTATTGATGTTAATGACCCATACACACCTCGCAGTGTACAGTTTAAAGTGACTGCTGAGTTGCGGGCTCGATGGGGCGACTATTCAACAATACGATGAAAATCATAACGTCCCTTAGAAAATATAAACTTGCATCGCTAACGTTTGCTTACAACCTATCAACAATGAACGATTTATACCTCTCCTTGGCATTATAGGCTGATCATTGCAGTGTGAGCTTTTCATAACCTACAAATAGTTCTCACTGCGTTGACAGAAAGCTGACTATATAGCATGCCCGCTATGATTTCATTTGGTTTAGCTTAATCTGAATATCATAACGTTTTATATTATGTCATATATTTCATTGAGCATATTTCAAATTTCACATCATTTTGCTCCACATTCCTCGAGTAGATTTTGGTATGATTTCGTACAAGTTAATGTGCTATGTTATATAGAATAGAAAGTATTTAATTGTATGCTATATGGAGCATATATATATAGTAATTGATTCAAAACTTAACTCGATCAGCGAAGAGTGTTTTACCGTTTCAGTTACGTTGATAAATTGCCTGCTTCATTTGAGCTATTAATGATGACGCTAATTAACAACTTAAGATATTAGAAAAATATGATTGATTGAAAGATATAACAAAGCAATTATTCAATTCCTAAAGCGATTCAAAATACAACTGCCCGCTAGCACCTCGCAACCTTACAACACTTGCTTATATACAAACAAATCTCACTACACCACCTAAATGTAAGTTGACATAAACAAACATGCCAATTGCACAACATACATGCCAACATATACACAAGTTAGGCAGCATGTTCAATATCTTAAACTCACGGTGGTAGAACCTAAACATGGAAATTCATTAATCAACAAATACCACCTATATATAAAAACATACTGACTATCATACACTGCGCATTTTGGACTTCCCATCAAGTCGGGATCATAGGCGCGAACACGACCCACAGCTCCAGAGTCGACGGCAGGTTGATGACAGGCGGATAGCTTAAGGTAGTCGCCCGGGTGTCGTTACCTACGAGACTGTCTGCGTCGTTCCAATCATACTCATTTCACAAGAGTAGAACCAAAATCCTCGCTTCCGTTTATGATAAATAACCTCTCTAGTTAAACCACCCCTTTGGTGGTTTTGAAAAATCAAATTTGCTAATTGATATTAAAAAAATGGTCATGCGGTCTTATTTTAAGCCAAATATCGAATTATTTCTCTCAATATATACTTTTTCGGCGCTGTTCTTTGGTTGTCAGCGTATCTCTGAAGAAACACATATCAGTGATAAGTCTCAAATTGTCTCCGGAACTCGACAAATGTGATCAATACACCACACAGGTAATCTCCTCTCCGAATTGAGATATAAATTCAATCAGTTGCCTTAAAAGTTACCCTTTTTTCAAACCAATTTAACAACCCTACATCGGAAGCGGCTCGGCTCTCGGAAGCGGCTCAGCGATCGGAAGCGGCTTGGCTCTCGGAAGCGGCTCAGCGAACAGAAGCTCGGCATTGGGAACCAATCAGATGTGACACTTGTCCTCCCCTCTCAATAGAGCATGGAAAGCTTTTTTTGCAGAGCTGCTTATAACACTTGCACTTTCTACTACAATCCATATACCTGATTAGTAGTTCCTATGTTACACTTTTAGGCGTACTTGCTCTTTACAGCTAATCTACGTCTTGCTGAACGTTTATGCAAGTCTTTTTTTTTTGGCTTTGTATGATTAATTATATAGAAGCTTTTTACTTCTTTGTGTGAATTATCTTTTCATTGTGTTTTAGTTCAGCAAAGAACAAGCACCCAGCACTTCAACGCTGTAGCATATAGCGGATTATAAATTGATTTGAAAATGCGGATCAGGGGAGATGTCTAATACGTTGAACTGTTGTCAAGCAGATGAATTATAAACGATTGGGTTTACACACTGTTCTTACCGTAAATTTGTGAGTTTTGGAATGGCTTACAGGTCCGATAAATCGTCACTTCATGATTCCGAATTTAATCATATATCAATAGTCAAAGTAGGCGATGTTATGTCATTGACTTGTCTATCATTATTTTTGGGTGTCGATACAGCGACAATATGAGCAATTTATATAGAATATTCATGTACACGAATATAATTGGGTACAGCTCATTATTTGCACGATTCCTACATTTAGCACCCAACAATGCCCCATCGCCAGCTCCCAAGGCACCCCACATAATCCCATAACACCCCACTACTAGCGTCCCAGGCACCACACAATATCCCATAGTGCCCGTCAGTGGTGCCCCAGGCATCCCATAGGGCACACAGTGACCCATCACCAGCGCCCCCTGGACACCACAGCTTCCCATAGCACTCATCACCAGCAACTCACAGTATCCCATAGTGCACCATCATCAGTGCCCCAGACACCTAACAGAATCTCACAATACACAATCACCAGCGCCCCAGGCACCAAATATTATCCATAGTGCCCCCAACTTCCAAAAACCAACATATAGCTCCCCAAAGCAGACCCCAAAATGTGTCCCCAACAACACGCTTACACCCAAGAACATTTAAGGCTCAACAGTCGACCCTAACACATCAAGGTCAGCCACACAATCAACTCATATATCCTACTACCAGAAGAGCATACGAAAAAAGAAAGCATTAGTAAATGTTAAGAACAGGATGATAATTGCCTCGGTAAGTAAACAGACATATAATTTAACAAGTAGGACCCATCATCTGAAACAGATTTAACACTTCATCATAATAGTTAATTTATCATATTACTAAACTCTGTAAGACCACCCTGCAAAGCTTCCATGGGGCTGTGACCGCAACAATATGACACCATTGTGTTACAACATATCATTTCCAAATATCACATTAAAAATTAATCTTAGAATTGTTGTCCTTGATGAAAGAAATCAAGTGGGATTCACACGGCTGTTTAGATAATACTTGCTGGGACGACTGTTCGTAATACGGATATATCATGCATTATTGATTTCGCTTGTAAAGATTGAATTTTGCCTATATTTTATCTTTATTGATTATTGAAAAAATGTACAATATTTGAACCTGATGGATGTTTTATTAAGAACATACCTATACGTTTGGCAGTACATTTTATTTTACATGAATATATTTGGCAAATCATCATTCACTTCGTGATCATTCTGCTTCTCTTCTTTCATGAGCTCCATATCCACAACCTATGTTTTAATGGCAAGTCATTAAGGGGATAAAGAGTAATTTGTGGGGGGGGGGGGGGCAATATATTTCACTTAACCCTATGACGGCCTATTCGATGTGGCTTATGGTAACGTCATGACAAATCCGAGTTGGATAACCTATCTCTGTGACACCATCATCAACATGTTAAAAGTGATTAGTTTTTAATTATAATTTGTTACCATGAAACGCTCTCCGTTTTTTTCTGTGGTGCATTTATACCATTCCTAAATCTGATATGGTCTACATGACGTACTATCCAGGCATGAGTCATGTTAATGCCTTCCTTTGCGTAAATCATTGCTTTCGGACTATTGTTTTTAGTTCCTGGGCACCGATTCGACTACGCACAACCACCACACATTTTATACCCGTCGACTACACACATCCACTATACACACTACCTCGTCTAGCCACAGCCACTGCACACTTTATTCCTGTCAAATACGCCCAACCACTGGACACTCTGGTGGTAATGACGCGACGCAGTCTTTCACCTGATCCCCATCATCAATTCAAATTGTCATGAATCCCAGCAAGGATATATGCATCTAATGTATCTGTCAATACGGATAGACTGTAATGCTGTCTCATGATTTAACTCTTGTCCACCACCCGTAACCTTGAATGTGCTTATTGCCAACCACCTGGGTCATGCCATCATGCATTTGTTGCCCTCAGTTGCAGGCAATCAATGACCGAGAAGTTATCCCTGATTAGAGGAGATTTGAGACTCTATTGATGTTAATGACCCATACACAACTCACAGTGTACAGTTTAAACAGCCTGCTGAGTTGCGGGCTCGATGGGGCGACTATTCAACAATACGATGAAAATCATAACGTTCCTTAGAAAATATAAACTTGCATCGCTAACGTCTGCTTACAACCTATCAACAATGAACGATTTATACCTCTCCTTGGCATTATAGGCTGATCATTGCAGTGTGAGCGTTTCATAACGTACATATGGTTCACACTGCGTTGACAGAAAGCTGACTAAGAAGCAAACCCGCTATGATTCCATTTGGTTTAGCTTAGTCTGAATATCATAACGTTTTATATTATGTCATAAATTTCAGAGAACGTATTTCAAATTTCATATCATTTTGCCCCACATTCCTCGAGTATTTTTTTGGTCATCATTGCGTACAAGTTAGTGTGCTATGTTATATAGAATAGAAAGTATATAATTGTATGTTATATGGAGATATATATATATAGCTATTGCTTCAAAACTTAACTCGATCAGCGTAGAGTGTTTTACCGTTTCAGTTATGTTGATAAATTGCCTACTGAAGACAAAAAACTGTTCAGATGAGGTATTTTCACTTCATTTAAGCTATTTATGATGACGCTTATTAACAACTTAAGATATTAGAAAAATATGATTGAATGAAAGATATAGCAAAGCAATTATTCAATTCCTAAAGCGATTCAAAATACAACTGCCCGCTAGCTAGCACCTCACAACCTTACCACACACTTGCTTATATACAAACAAAAATCTCACTACACCACCTAAATGAAAGTTGACATAAAACAAACATGCCAATTGCACAACCTACATGCCAAAATATACACAAGTTAGGCAGCATGTTCAATATCTTAAACTCACGGTGGTAGAACCTAAACATGGAAATTCATTAATCAACAAATACCACCTATATATAAAAACATACCGACTATCATACACTGCGCATTTTGGACTTCCCACCAAGTAGGGATCAAAGGCAGCATGGCGAGAACACGGCCCACAGCTCCAGAGTCGACGGCCGGTTGATGACAGGCGGATAGCTTTAGGTAGTCGCCCGGATGTCGTTACCTACGAGACTGTCTCCGTCGTTCCAATCATACTCATTTCACAAGAGTAGAACCCAAATCCTCGCTTCCGTTTATGATAAATAACCTCTCTAGTTAAACCACCCTTTGGTGGTTTTGTTAAGTTAAAATTGATCATTGATATAAAACAAATGATTATGCGGTCTCATTTTAAGCAAAATATCGAAATATTTCTCTCCTACTTTTTCGGCGCTATTCTTTGGCTGTCATCATATCTTTGAAGAAACAATATATCAGTGATAAGTCTCAAATTGTCTCCGGAACTCGTCAAATGTGATCAATACACCACACAGGTAATCTCCTCTCCGATTTGAGATATAAATTCAATCAGTTGCCTTAAAAGTTACCCTTGTTTCAAACCGATTTAACAACCCTACTTAATATCTTTCACACCAAAGGCATTGGGTTCCCTACGCAAAGCTTCCGAGCGCCGACCCGATATCTATATTACATAGATATGTAGATAGCGGCTCGGCTCGCGGCTCAGCGATCGGAAGCGGCTCGGCTCTCGGAAGCGGCTCAGCGAACGGAAGCTTGGCATTGGGAACCACTCAGATGTGACACTTGTCCTTCCCTCTCAATAGAGCATGGAAAGCTTTTTTTGCAGAGCTGCTTATAACACTTGCACTTTCTACTCTAATCCATATACCTGATTAGTAGTTCCTATGTTACACTTTTAGGCGTACTTACTCATTACAACTAATCTACGTCTTGCTGAACGTTTATGCAAGTCTTTTTTTGCTTTGTATGATTAATTATATAGAAGCTTTTTACTTCTCTTTGTGTGAATTATCTTTTCATTGTGTTTTAGTTCAGCAAAGAACAAGCACCCAGCACTTCAACGCTGTAGCATATAGCGGATTATAAATTGATTTGAAAATGCGGATCAGGGGAGATGTCTAATACGTTGAACTGTTGTCAAGCAGATGAATCATAAACGATTGGGTTTACACACTGTTCTTACCGTAAATTTGTGAGTTTTGGAATGGCTTACAGGTCCGATAAATCGTCACTTCATGATTCCGAATTTAATCATATATCAATAGTCAAAGTAGGCGATGTTATGTCTATCACTATTTTTGGGTGTCGATACAGCGACAATATGAGCAATTTATATAGAATATTCATGTACACGAATATAATTGGGTACAGCTCATTATTTGCACGATTCCTACATTTAGCACCCAACAATGCCCCATCGCCAGCTCCCAAGGCACCCCACATAATCCCATAACACCCCACTACTAGCGTCCCAGGCACCACACAATATCCCATAGTGCCCGTCAGTGGTGCCCCAGGCATCCCATAGGGCACACAGTGACCCATCACCAGCGCCCCCTGGACACCACAGCTTCCCATAGCACTCATCACCAGCAACTCACAGTATCCCATAGTGCACCATCATCAGTGCCCCAGACACCTAACAGAATCTCACAATACACAATCACCAGCGCCCCAGGCACCAAATATTATCCATAGTGCCCCCAACTTCCAAAAACCAACATATAGCTCCCCAAAGCAGACCCCAAAATGTGTCCCCAACAACACGCTTACACCCAAGAACATTTAAGGCTCAACAGTCGACCCTAACACATCAAGGTCAGCCACACAATCAACTCATATATCCTACTACCAGAAGAGCATACGAAAAAAGAAAGCATTAGTAAATGTTAAGAACAGGATGATAATTGCCTCGGTAAGTAAACAGACATATAATTTAACAAGTAGGACCCATCATCTGAAACAGATTTAACACTTCATCATAATAGTTAATTTATCATATTACTAAACTCTGTAAGACCACCATGCAAAGCTTCCATGGGGCTGTGACCGCAACAATATGACACCATTGTGTAACAACATATCATTTCCAAATGTCACATTAAAAATTAATCTTAGAATTTTTGTCCTTGATGAAAGAAATCAAGTGGGATTCACACGGCTGTTTAGATAATACTTGCTGGGACGACTGTTCGTAATACGGATATATCATGCATTATTGATTTCGCTTGTAAAGATTGAATTTTGCCTATATCTTATCTTTATTGATTATTGAAAAAATGTACAATATTTGAACCTGATGGATGTGTTTATTAAGAACATACCTATACGTTTGGCAGTACATTTTATTTTACATGAATATATTTGGCAAATCATCATTCACTTCGTGATCATTCTGCTTCTCTTCTTTCATGAGCTCCATATCCACAACCTATGTTTTAATGGCAAGTCATTAAGGGGATAAAGAGTAATTGTGAGGTGGGGGGGGGGGGGGGTGGGCAATATATTTCACTTAACCCTATGACGGCCTATTCGATGTGGCTTATGGTAACGTCATGACAAATCCGAGTTGGATAACCTATCTCTATGACACCAACATCAACATGTTAAAAGTGATTAGTTTTTAATTATAATTTGTTACCATGCAACGCTCTCCGTTTTTTTCTGTGGTGCATTTATACCATTCCTAAATCTGATATGGTCTACATGACGTACTATCCAGGCACGAGTCATGTTAATGCCTTCCTTTGCGTAAATCATTGCTTTCTGACTATTGTTTTTAGTTCCTGGGCACCGATTCGACTACGCACAACCACCACACATTTTATACCCGTCGACTTCATACATCCACTATACACATTACCTCGTATAGCCACAGCCACTGCACACTTTATTCCTGTCAAATACGCCCAGCCACTGGACACTCTGGTAGTAATGACGCGTCGCAGTCTTTCACCTGATCCCCACCATCAATTCAAATTGTCATGAATCCCAGCAAGGATATATGCATCTAATGTATCTGTCAACACGGATAGACTGTAATGCTATCTCATGATTTAACTCTTGTCCACCACCCGTAACCTTGAATGTGCTTATTGACCACCACCTGGGTCATGCCATCATGCATTTGTTGCCCTCAGTTGCAGGCAATCAATGACCGAGAAGTTATCCCTGATTAGAGGAGATTTGAGACTCTATTGATGTTAATGACCCATACACAACTCACAGTGTACAGTTTAAACAGCCTGATGAGTGGCGGGTTCGATTGGGCGACTATTCAACAATACGATGAAAATCATAACGTCCCTTAGAAAATATAAACTTGCATCGCTAACGTTTGCTTACAACCTATCAACAATGAACGATTTATACCTCTCCTTGGCATTATAGGCTGATCATTGCGGTGTGAGCTTTTCATAACCTACAAATGGTTCTCACTGCGTTGACAGAAAGCTGACTATATAGCAAGAACGCTATGATTTCATTTGGTTTAGCTTAGTCTGAATATCATAACGTTTTATATTATGTCATATATTTCATTGAGCATATTTCAAATTTCATATCATTTTGCTCCACATTCCTCGAGTAGTTTTTGGTATGATTTCGTACAAGTTAATGTGCTATGTTATATAGAATAGAAAGTATTTAATTGCATGCTATATGGAGTATATATATATAGTTATTGATTCAAAACTTAACTCGATCAGCGAAGAGTGTTTTACCGTTTCAGTTATGTTGATAAATTGCCTACTGAAGGCAAAAAAACTGTTCAGGTGAGGTATTTTCACTTCATTTGAGCTATTAATGATGACGTTAATTAACAACTTAAGATATTAGAAAAATATGATTGATTGAAAGATATAACAAAGCAATTATTCAATTCCTAAAGCGATTCAAAATACAACTACCCGCTAGCACCTCGCAACCTTACCACACTTGCTTATATACAAACAAATCTCACTACACCACCTAAATGAAAGTTGACATAAACAAACATGCCAATTGCACAACCTACATGCCAAAATAAACACAAGTTAGGCAGCATGTTCAATATCTTTAACTCACGGTGGTAGAAACTAAACATGGAAACTCATTAATCAACAAATACCACCTATATATAAAAACATACCGACTATCATACACTGTGCATTTTGGACTTCCCACCAAGTAGGGATCAAAGGCAGCATGGCGAGAACACGGCCCAGAGCTCCAGAGTCGACGGCAGGTTGATGACAGGCGGATAGCTTTAGGTAGTCGCCCGCGTGTCGGTAGCTACGAGACTGTCTCCGTCGTTCCAATCATACTCATTTCACAAGAGTAGAACCCAAATCCTCGCTTCCGTTTATAATAAATAACCTCTCTAGTTAAAACACCCTTCGGTGGTTTTGAAAAATCAAATTTGCTAATTGATATTAAAAAAATGGTCATGCGGTCATATTTTAAGCAAAATATCGAATTATTTCTCTCCTACTTTTTCGGCGCTATTCTTTGGCTGTCATCATATCTTTGAAGAAACAATATATCAGTGATAAGTCTCAAATTGTCTCCGGAACTCGTTAAATGTGATCAATACACCACACAGGTAATATCTTCTCCGAATTGAGATATAAATTCAATCAGTTGCCTTAAAAGTTACCCTTGTTTCAAACCGATTTAACAACCCTACTTAATATCTTTCACACCAAAGGCATTGGGTTCCCTACGCAAAGCTTCCGAGCGCCGATCCGATATCTATATTACATAGATATGTAGATAGCGGCTCGGCGCTAGGAAGCGGCTCGGCGATCGGAAGTGGCTCGGCTCTCGGAAGCGGCTCAACGAACGGAAGCTTGGCATTGGGAACCAACCAGATGTGACACTTGTCCTTCCCTCTCAATAGTGCATGGAAAGCTTTTTTTGCAGATCTGCTTATAACACTTGCACTTTCTACTCTAATCCATATACCTGATTAGTAGTTCCTATGTTACACTTTTAGGCGTACTTACTCATTACAACTAATCTACGTCTTGCTGAACGTTTATGCAAGTCTTTTTTTGCTTTGTATGATTAATTATATAGAAGCTTTTTTACTTCTTTGTGTGAATTATCTTCTCATTGTGTTTTAGTTCAGCAAAGAACAAGCACCCAGCACTTCAACGCTGTAGCATATAGCGGATTATAAATTGATTTGAAAATGCGGATCAGGGGAGATGTCTAATACGTTGAACTGTTGTCAAGCAGATGAATCATAAACGATTGGGTTTACACGCTGTTCTTACCGTAAATTTGTGAGTTTTGGAATGGCTTACAGGTCCGATAAATCGTCACTTCATGATCTGAATTTAATCATATATCAATAGTCAAAGTAGGCGGTGGTATGTCATTGACTTGTCTATCACTATTTTTGGGCGTCGAAACAGCGACAATATGTGCAATTTGTACTGATAATCAAGGGGGAGGCTTTTTAAAAACGTATGGGCTAGAATAATATTATGACACAACACCCTTTCGGTTTATAACAATGAGTATTTGCAGTTTACAGGTCGGTTGTTGGTCCTGTAGAGCATCGATGATCTCTCTGGAGGGCAGAGGCTTGCTGGAAATACACAGACAACCAGACGTATGCCGAATCTTGAGCGTTATAAGCAAATTTGCTCCTTCTCGCAATACAGACAAGGGACAGTTTAAAAAACATAGATTTTCATATCCATAAATGTCTTACCATCAATCAGTCCAACAACAGTCATACTCCTTAATCAACAGAATCAACGAAATCCAACACAATTTTAAAATTGTTGTCCAACATGGCTACCGCGCGAATCGAAAACATGAACGAGAATTAGCGCAATTATGTTGCATTGTGGGAGTCGGCCATGTTGAGTTTTTGAACAAAGTTTCATGATGTGCCGTATTTTAGTGCTCAAACAGAACAATTAGACAAAACTATAGCAATAGAAATAGTCCTCGTGTCATTTTGTGATATAATCTTGCATTTTGTCACAAATGTTTTTGCTTGGAGGACTTTGGTAAGTTTTTAGCGAGTTCCGAAGTCATTTTGACTCTTCGCCTCTACAGCTCGGATGTGAGAGATCGAAAGTAGTAAATGGCGCGGAGCTGTCAGAGGCGGAGTTTCTTTGCCTAGTGAACATCGCTCCGTACTCGGCTTCCTCTTCATCAACTATGACGATGGCTTGTATGACAACTGTCAACCTTGCGCTTGTCTAAACCATGAACTGAAATATAAGCGGCGTATCTGCTGCTAAGTTTCACTCCATCTCAGGGATCAAATAAAATGCCGAAGTTAGAGAAGCAGCAGACTTAAGTCAAGAGGGGTCTTAAGAACGAGCTATCGCGATTGCGGTGGCTCCTAGCTCACTGATAATCGGAGTTTAAGAAGGTTGAAGCCAATGATAAAGTCAATTGACCACCGTGTAGGAGATCTGCAATGATTATTTCTTAAATTACTCCTTTTTGCAAGTTACTAGCGGGTTGGTAGCTTTGTCGTTATTTCTTGATAAAGTAATCTGCAGCTTATTTTTTGCGTTGTTTATCAATGTTTATTTAGGCCAGTGGATTTTATATTTGAGCAAGTGATTCAGGCTGCTTACTGGCCAGATCCGATAATTTCGGAACTTGTCGAGCCCTGCAAGTGTTGGTTAACCGATATCTGCCGTCAACCCAAAGCGACACCAGGCGAACCCACATGGAAGGCCTTCCGAAATTAAATAGCTCATCTCCATGAACTTAAATAACTTCTATGGCTGTAGTCAAGTGTTCTTGTATCAATCAATTTGCTTGACATTTGTTTAATCCTTCTAAAATTGATAATTAAATCAGCTATAATAATCTATTTCACCAATTTCAAGTACAGATTTTAATATAAGGGAATTCATATTAATCATCCATTATTATTCACTTTACAGTTGTCATGTGCCAATACAACACACATTATTGACGCATGTTCTAGATACTCC